>JAWQEG010008588.1:0-14774 GCA_033782935.1 Petrolisthes cinctipes
GTGTGTGTGTATATAAATGAGACAATTAGGGAGAGTAAAGCCAGTGGAAGAGGAGCTAGGAAAAAGAGAGAGAGGGGGAGGTGAAGGTCACACAAACTTATTCTTCATGTAAATCAGGTTGCTTGTTTGTATGTTAATCAGACTGGTGTTGTCGATATGCATAAACAATAATAAGGAAATGTAGGAATATAAGTACCATATACTTAATTACTATACTTAATTACTAAAACTCCTTCTTGTCCTGCTACTACTGTCATTACTACTACTACCATTACTACTACTACCATTACTACTACTACTACTACCATTACTACTACTACCATTACTACTACTACTACTACTACCGTTACAACTACTACTACTAACATTACTAATACTACTACTATTACTACTACTACCTTTACTACTACCATTACTACTACTATTACCATTACTACTACTACTACCACCATTACTGCTACTACTGCCATTACTGCTACTACTACCACCATCACCACCACCATTACTACTACTACCACCATTACTAATACTACAACCATTACTACTACTACCATTACTACTACAACTACCATTACTACTACAACTACCATTACTACAACTAATACCATTACTACTTACCATTACCATACCATTGAGGGCGTCTGTTATCTAGTATGGTTAGGAGGAATCAGTGGCTTCCAATTTACCATCAAGAGACTCTCCCCTTTAAAGGTCATGTTCCATCAACTTACCATTCTCCTCCTGGTCAAGATGAATGTGTTTAAATTCTTTTATTTTTTACTCCCATTCCGCATTCTGTCTCTCTGTCTCTCTGTCTCTCTGTCTCTGTCTCGTTGCTATATATATGCTGCTCCGGTTTCATTTCTTCAATTGTGGTTTTTTTTCACATGGAATTGAAGAAAGTTCAGTTCAATTTTAATTATTCCTGAATGTTAACGTCCACAGCGCTTCATAAAATCCAAACTATTTCTTGACGGAGATTTCCATTTTAAAATAAAAATAGTGGACTTCAATTTTCCGGGACGTGTGAACTGTACTTTTAAAAAAATGACAGTAATTAAAAAAAACGGAAAAGATAAAATTGAACAACTTACTGAAATGTAAATAAAAATATCAACCAAATTGCGAAAGAATTCAAGATTTTTTTCAAACACCGTATAAGCCTCCTTTAAGGTTTAGAATCCTTTGTTATACACATTGAAAGGCTACTGAATCCTCCAAACTTTGTCACGTAACAGATTCCCTGACAGTAACATTGTGGGGGCTTAAGGGGGTGCGGGAGTAAGGGACAGGCTTGGGGGGTGTTTGGGGTGTGCGGGAATAGGGGGACAGGCTTGGGGTGGGTAGAAAGCCTGTCCCCTATTCCCGCACCTCCCCCCCCAAGCCTGTCCCCCTACTCCCGCACCCCCCAAACCCCCCCCAAGCCTGTCCCCTACTCCCGCACCCCCTTAAACCTCCTCCCAAGCCTGTCCCCCTTTTCCCGCACCCCCTTAAAATGTATTAAGGACCCTGTGATCGTGTATGAAACTTGGAGGCTTCAGATTCCTCCTGACCATGCCACGAAACATGCTCCTTCCATATAGGTGTGTGTGTTTCGTGGCAATATTTGAAGGACTTATTTACTTTCAATTTTCTGACTACATCACTGGGTCCCATAATAAGCTGAATGAATTTGCCTTGGGATTGCACGAGCACTTACACGATAACAATTGATTATTTCCGACCACTGAGAGGAATCAACATTAGAATACTATAAAAGAAAAAACAACGTAATTTTAAACGAGGTGAAAAATCTAAATATAGACTATTATTCCTTTGTTTATAAATAAAAATATTATTCCTCTGTTTATAAAGAAAATTCTATATACAGACTATTATTCCTTTGTTTATAAATGAAAATCCCATAGAAATGTTGGTGTATACAGATAGGAATTCTTTCTTAAGCTAACCTTGCAAACCAGAATGTGAGTTTGTATTGCACTCAATTGTTCAGAGTTACCTGGGGATTATAAACTTTTTCCCTTTCATATATTGGTTTAGTGAGCAGTTTCGCAGCGCCTCGGAAAATACACACACACACACACACACACACACACACACACACACACACACACACACACACACACACACACACACACACACACACACACACACACACACACACACACACACACACACACACACACACACACACACACACACACACACACACACACACACACACACACACACACACACACACACACACACACACACACACACACACACACACACACACACACACACACACACACACACACACACACACACACACACACACACACACACACACACACACACACACACACACACACACACACACACACACACACACACACACACACACACACACACACACACACACACACACACACACACACACACACACACACACACACACACACACACACACACACACACACACACACACACACACACACACACACACACACACACACACACACACACACACACACACACACACACACACACACACACACACACACACACACACACACACACACACACACACACACACACACACACACACACACACACACACACACACACACACACACACACACACACACACACACACACACACACACACACACACACACACAC
Source organism: Petrolisthes cinctipes (assembly GCA_033782935.1). Taxonomy (NCBI): domain Eukaryota; kingdom Metazoa; phylum Arthropoda; class Malacostraca; order Decapoda; family Porcellanidae; genus Petrolisthes; species Petrolisthes cinctipes. The sequence goes on from JAWQEG010008588.1 coordinate 2,665, forward strand.
ACACACACACACACACACACACACACACACACACACACACACACACACACACACACACACACACACACACACACACACACACACACACACACACACACACACACACACACACACACACACACACACACACACACACACACACACACACACACACACACACACACACACACACACACACACACACACACACACACACACACACACACACACACACACACACACACACACACACACACACACACACACACACACACACACACACACACACACACACACACACACACACACACACACACACACACACACACACACACACACACACACACACACACACACACTCATAACTCTCTCTCTCTCTCTCTCTCTCTCTCTCTCTCTCTCTCTCTCTCTCTCTCTCTCTCTCTCTCTCTCTCTCTCTCTCTCTCTCTCTCACACAGACACACACACACAAATAATCTCTCTTTCTCCCTCTCTCTCTCTCTCACACACACACACACACACACACACACACACACACACACACACACACACACACGTTTCTTGGGTACAATAACCTTTAGTTTTCCACTAAACAATTATTGAATTCGATTATAAACCATGACGTGTCTGTGAACTGCCTCGAGACTAACGTTTGTGGCTGTACATACATCTTATAGAGCTAAATTGGAGGCTGATAATTACACCAAACATTATTATTGCTACATAACATACCACGTGTACTGAGTTGGTAACAGTGTGCTAAGAATAAACAGCATATCTTGTAGGACACCAAGAAAAGATAGATTGCCTTCTGAATATGCAAGCCTGTTCAAATAATAATGTAAACAAACTGAACAATTGTTGCTGATAGTAGGAGTTCACCACTACTATAATAATGAATATTGCCATATCTGAAAAAAAAAAAAAAAAAAAAAAAAAAAAAAAAATAGATTATCATAGAAACCAACTAAAATTTTGTTTGGACTCCCAGGAATGAAAACGATCAGACGATAGAATTGTGATGGACGAGGATGTATGGTTATTACTGAAGGCCAAGACAAGAAACCCTCTCTGTATGTCCTCACCTGTGAAGTAACAAAAGACTGAAGGAATAAAATAATTTCCCTTCAGTTCTCCGATCGACAAATATGATAGCCTCCTTCAGTCACTTTTATCTATATATATTTATAAAAATAAAAAAACATAATATCCACTACCACTACTTTACTTTTGTAGGTAACTAGATAGTGAGGTAGAATTATTAACGAGTTACAGTATATATAGACGGTCGAAATTATGTTGTAGTATGTGTGAGTCTGATAACAGCTTAGCCTAGATGACAGGATATGATAAGCCGGGAAGGAGTATGAGAGGTGGAGTAGTTTTATGAGAAGTGGAGTAGTTTTATGAGAAGTGGAGTAGTTTTATGAGAAGTGGAGTAGTTTTATGAAAAGTGGAGTAGTAGTAGTGTGAGAGGTGGAGTAGTTTCATGAGAGGTGGAGTAGTAGTATGAGGGGTGGATTAGTTTCATGAGAGGTGGAGTTGTATTATATGAGAGGTGGAGTAGTTTCATGAAAGGTGGAATTGTTTTATGAGAGGTGGAGTAGTTTCATGAGAAGTGGAGTAGTTTTATGAGAGGTGGAATAGTTTCATGAGAGGTGGAGTAGTTTCATGAGAGGTGGAGTAGTTTTATGAGAGGTGGAGTAGTTTCATGAGAGGTGGAGTAGTTTTATGAGAGGTGGAATAGTTTTATGAGAGGTGGAGTAGTTTTATGAGAGGTGGAATAGTTTTATGAGAGTTTGAGTAGTAGTATGAGTGGTGGAGTAGTTTTATGAGAAGTGGAGTAGTAGTATGAGAGGTGGAGTACTTTTATGAGAGGTGGAGTAGTTTTATGAAAGGTGGAGTTGTTTTATATGAGAGGTGGAGTAGTTTCATGAGAGTTGGTATTGTTTTATGAAAGGTGGAGTAGTGTTATGAGTATAATTAATTGTTTGGTTGGTAGTGAGTGAGGGGTGCCAGCTAATCAATGGTTGCCTCGTTTCTCGCCTTACGTCTAGTGGCGCCTTCCTGGCTACTGTTCTCCACCACAGGCAGCAAAAGGCGGGCGTGTAGACAGGCAGACAGGCAGACAGGAGGGAAGGAGGTAGGGTGAGTGGGTTGGCAGAAGTGTACTGTGGGTAGGCAGACAGACAAGTAGTGAAATATGCAGGTTAAGCAGAGGTAAGGTGGGTAGGTAAGCAGGAAGGAAAGCAGCCAGAGATGTAGGAAGGAAAGTATAGACAGGGAGGTAGACAGGAAAGAGTAAGCAGACAGCCAAGTAAGAAAAAGATTAGCAAGCAAGCAAGCAGGTAGGTAGGTAGGTAGGTAGGTAGGTAGTGGGGGAGTAAGCAAGCAAGCACGAGTCGAGCGGTTAATGAAGCGAATAGACAAGAGAAGCAGACAAGCATGGATAGTGAGGTTACTAATTATACTGTGGTGAATATTTACTGGCCTTTGTGTGGTGCATGTGTGGACGACTTCCTGGGGAATACAAATGAAAGACAAAACACCATTCCCGTCACCTAAAGGCAACCCCACGTGTACACACATACATACACACATATACACTATATATACAGACACGCACACAAAACAAACCTTTCTATGTATACACACATAATACGTTGACACATAATTTAAACATTGTACCGTGTATACAAATATATAGACCAACACTGTTTATCCGTCCATATACATGTGTAGATATATACACTCGATAAATCATACACATCCGTTGACTCACAGCTCTTTAACTTTAGTTTGTTAACGATTCTTTAAGGGGGAGATACAGTGTTGGTAAATCTGGAGCAGCTGATTCCTTCAAATTATTCTAAGCAACAGACCACAATTATATTGGTTTATCTGGTCTTGTTTCCTGACATACTTTAAAGGAATCAAGGTACTCCATTATACCAAAAGTGTACTCTCCCCTTAATATTGTGTATTGACTCCACGACGCTCTATAATCCGTCAGCTACCACACAAGAACTAATACACAACAACACACTGGATTAACATGATGAGGACAGGAACATGTGCGTCTCCCAAGTCCCTTTACCATGACAACATTGGACATCCTGCAACAATTATTCTCTCCTACACCTAATTGGAAGTGTGATAATAAGAATGTGGTTCAGTGGTGACTTGACTACACTCTCTTGTACGGCTCACAGTCAGGAAAACTTCGTATATATTAACAACGAAACTTTACCCAATAAGATCTTGTGTCTTATTAACAGGGAACAACAGACCACTACTAACAACGTGTTTTCCATTGTTATCCATAACTGCAATCCACGTTTTTACTTGCGATGCGAGTGCAAGTAGAATATATGCATAGATATTTCTTCTCTGTTCTCATGCGTCTGTTGATCATTTGCATACAGGAGTTTGATTTAGTAAGACAGGACTAGTGATAAAGTTGATAAGTACAGACATAAGGTAACATGAGAGAACTAGGCCGCCCATCCGCTCATTAATCCCCTCAGCTTAAAACAAATAAATATTAAAAACGAAAGGGACGAGCTCATGAAGGGACAAATGGTTTATGATTGTCCCTCGCCGACGATGTTCATTTGATAGTAAATCACAAAGGGTTTATCTTATCTTATTGAGAATTTCCTACGAACGTGATTTTCGACTAGGAAATAGTAAGTGGACTCCTCCCCACCACAGCCATCAATACCAACATCTAAATTCATAACACTGTTGAAGGCAGATTGATCACTGGGAAATGAGAAGGAAGTTGTTTTCAACGAGATGGAGGAGGGAAATATGTCACATCCCTTTTTCTCTTAATCTGATAATTGTAGGATTGATTCAGCTTTTTACTTTATTTATATTTTTGTATAGATGGTCATAGGAGGCACAGGAACTCCATTTTGGCAACCCGCTGAGCTTGTGATGTAGATATATCGTAGGATTATCTTACTTATAGACATCTTTTTTTGTCTCCTCTATCAGTCAATAAAGTGATGGGGAATCTTTGCTGGAATGTTGCCCACTATGACATGCCATTCTTTTCCATCCCTACCCATTTTCACCCTAACCTAACCTAACATTATTAAACCTCTTCTGACCAACCCCTCTGATACTTCCACTACAAAACTATAAGTATAAGAGGGGTTGGTCAAAAGAGGTTTAATAATGTTAGGTTGAAAATGGGTAGGGATGGAAAAGAATGGCATGAGAAGATGTAAGGAAGAGTGACTAATTCAAAGGGACTAAGTTTTGTAGTGGAAGTATCAGAGGGGTTGGTCAGAAGTGGTTTAATAATGTTAGGTTAGGTTTTCTCCAACATGATAAGACAGTTTTCCTTGCCATAGGGAAGCACTGATAATGTACAAAGTTTCAACAAAAATACAGCAACTAAAAGCCATAGTAATTAACAGTTAGCTTATATCTGAGATAATGAGTTAGAAATACCACAAGTTATTTTTGTGAGAGAAAATCCTCGTCGTGCAAGAGATAAATCAGAGTGTAAAAAAATGCAACAACTATAATAAACCATAGCAATTTACAGCTTATATCTTAAGTAATGAGTTAAGAATAAATACCACTTGACATTTTTGTGAGAGAAAATTCCTCGTCGTACAAGTGATAAATCATAGTGTAATTCCCCCTTGGCACCTAGACCACTTTACAAAGACCTATCCTCCACACGCCACCAGACACATAACATGGAATATATATTGACCGTTAACACACACTGCTATACGTACAATGGGACTCGCAAGTTTATGGTACAGATGTGTGTGTGTGTGTGTCTGTCTGTCTGTGTCTGTGTGTGTGTGTGTGTGTGTGTGTGTGTGTGTGTGTGTGTGTGTGTGTGTGTGTGTGTGTGTGTGTGTGTGTGTGTGTGTGTGATGCGCTTGGTGATATGCGACAATTGTATGGGTTAGCGTGGCATTGTTTGTTTGTATGTACAGTTGCGGGCACATGAAACAGACACACTTCAAACAGGCCCCCTGATTAAGCATAGAATGGGACGCGTCGCCTCTAAACAAAACATCTCATCTTACCCTATGTATGTACAATCACAATCCAAAATATGTATCCAGGCTTGCTTCGAATGGCCTGATCGAGTATTAATTTAGCGAGCTCAAGCAAATATGAAAAAGGATAAGCGTTGTCATTGTTTCACTAGTATGTCAAGTAATTCGAAACTTCAACAAGACCTGGATACAAATTTTGGATTGCGAGTGTACAATGAGGGGTCCCACTTCAGTCAGGTATATATATGTCTGTTTCATATAATATTATACACAACTGTACCTTACATCGATACATGTGGGGTATCCTTCTCCCTGATGAGACACATGCCGTACTACACTGAACTGAATACAAACAAACACGATGCTAACACCATTGTACAATCAGCTTCAGAGCCCATGCAGCCTTAAAATTAATAAATGCCTGCTGTTCCATATGTGTGAGGCTGGCCGCGTGAAGCAATCGTCCCACTCTAACTGTTCAATTCTGTTTTGCATGTATATTTCACCAGCGACTTCAAGCGGCAATTACAACCCGCACGAGTGTTGTTATTATTATATTCAAAGGGATGGAGATCGTAGAAATTATCTCATTCTCGGTTTTAGCATATCATCATTAAATATTATATGTCACGTTGCTAATTATTTTCAGTTATACATTTGGTAGTTTGTTTGTCCTGGATAATTGTTACACACACACGCACACACACACACACACACGCACACACACACACACACACACACACACACACACACACACACACACACACACACACATTTAATATTACACCGTTGTTATGAAGGCAAACTGCCAAAATGGGCTTAATATCCGTTCACTAATTCTCAAATTTATACAGTAGAGAGAATGAGACTTCACTTCCAATTTGTTGTACTAGATTAATGAATTCTTTTTTTTTGTAGTGCCCAGTGAACGTATAGATGGTATCCAATCTCTAAGAGTCTATTACTGAGGAAGGAAGGAAGGAAGGAAGGTATAGTGATTGCAACCTACACCACCCATCCATTTTTTTTTAATGATAGTAGTTTTTTATATTAGTATTCGTATCGTATTTTAGAAATGCCTGGCCCCTTAGTCCTGCACATTTCATTTATGTATGTTTGTATGTTTTGTATGTTGCAGCTTTGTATGCTTGCTTGGTTTGTATGTTCCAGCTTTGTATGTTTCAGCTTTGTATGTTTGTATGTTTTGTATGTTTCAGATTTATATGTCTTATATATTTCAGATTTGTATGTTTGTATGTTTCAGATTTGTATGTTTCGTATGTTTTAGATTTGTATGTTTGTAGTCAGACGTTGCCAAAAGGTGTTGATAATCACTTGATATTTACACTCTTGAACTTTCATGTCGGATTCTTCTAACTTTTGCTATGAATGAACGCTTTTGAACTTAATATTTAGCTTTGAAATGAAGTTTGCTTTTCCTGATACAAATTTAAACCCTCACCCACTCCCAATAGGACAACTGAGAAAGCGAGAGCGAGAGAGACTTCGAGTGAGTGAATGTGTGTGAAAGTGAGAGCGAGTGTGTAAAAGTGAGAGTGAGTGTGAAAGTGAGAGTGGGTGAAAGCGAGAATGTGAAGTAGTGAGAGAGATTTTCCGAGCACTACAACAAACATATGATACCAATACAGATGTCATTGGTTGCCTTTAAAAATTTACGAATAACTTTTCATGTGAATTTATGGCACAGACGATTTTACGGTCCCCAACGAAGAAGCTTTTGAACTTATTTCTATTGCACTACGAAGGACTAAAAAATTATTCAGGAAATCGCCGCCTCTTCTCGTCACATCTTTATTCCCATTCCCATTTTTAGGGTTGATGAGGTTATTTTACTTTGGGTACGTATACATACATTGGAGCTCTTTGATTCCTCCATAGTATGCCAGGAAACAGATCTAGATTCAACAAAGTATAATGGTGATCTGTTGCCTGCATTACTTTGGAGGAATCAACAGGTGCTTCTGATTTACCAACACTGTATTCCCCACTTAAGGACCCTGTGATCGTGTAAGGATATTGGAGGCTTACGATTCCCCCTGACTATGGTACAACACACGCTCCTTCCATATATATAGGTGGTGTTTCCTGGCAATATTGGAAGGGCTCACTTACCTCCAAATTTCTGAATGGGATCCTACTTTTACCCGCCTGACTGAAAACAACCAACCAACCAACCAGTCGCATTTCACACTCTATGACCTCCTTGTCACTCATGTCGAGGGCCTTTAACTTGCGTGTCCGTCACCCAACGAATCGAATGTACCGAAGCGTAAATATAATAGTTGTTTGTTTTGGAGCCTGTCAGTCACCGTCCCGATGCCACTCAGCCTCCCACCACGTCATGCAACACAGCCAACTATTTAGCAATTCAGAGCAACATATAACTTGACCCTGAAAACCTCCATTCAGTAAGGCCTTTTTTCAGCTTACGTACAGTATGTAGAACCAAATCCAAGGTTAGTTTTAAATACACCAGTCAAACACCAGTTATTTTAGGAAGAGGATTTGAAGTACAGTCACGACCACTAATAAGTATTCAAGTGTGCTTTGAATATCTAGTTACAATGAATAAATGCACAATAAGTTCTCCATTGGAATTACTTCGTTGGTTAACTGGACGATGGACTGTTCAAAGCATCAACCAAAACTGTATTTTATAAGTGCCCGTGACTGTACCTACTGCTAATTTGGAAGTGATCATCAGACTAAAAAAGAAAGAAAAACGTGAAAGATAAAAAAAAAAAAAAAAAAAAAAAAAAAAACAGGTAAGATTTCGTTGATGTCTTTCCTCTTATGAATGTTTATAAGAACAGGATGCCGTGTCCACTTCAAAACAAACAAACAAACAACTCCTCGGTTAATTTACCCATGACCAAACTACAGGCCAATTTGGTTATCGTGGAGAAGGACCAGTTTACACACCACCACTCTATTGGGATTTTCGTCGGCCTTACCTTTCAGCTCTAGTCTTCACGGATGAGTCGGTGAAGAGGTTCTTATTTATTCTTTATTTCTTGACTTAATAGTTCACTTCTGAGATGATTTGTAGTGTATCTAAGGGGAGACAAATATGTTATCAGGGAATTGGAGAAATCGGCAATCTACGAATCTTTATCAACGTCTTACTTCGCTTCTCCTTATAGACATTTATGTAGGTAGTGACCTCAATATTCCTCCCCATAAAATTAAACAAGCTTTGTTTTTTTCTCACTTACAGGTACTACAGCTTAAAAAAAATGTATCCTTAATTAAGGGGAGAGTATACTTTTGGTACATTGGAGCGCCTTGATTCCTCCAAAGTATTCCAGGAAACAGGACCAAATGAACAAAAAGGATGGTGTTCTGTCGCTTGGAATAGTTTGGAGGATAATTTACTCCGGATTTACAAACACTGTATCCTCCTCCCCTTAAGAATTCGTGTTTATTATGTGCTATAATTATATATATGCCATGGTATTGTTTTATATATGAGAAATTGTAGTTTAGTATATCATAAATAGTGAGTAACATACTGCCAATCCCAAGAGGAAATTTCAGAGTGGCAATATTTTATCCAACTTAGGTAATAAAATAATCTTAAAGAAGCACCACAACCTTCAGAATCTATGAAGGGTGTTGTGTTGTGTCTGTGTGTTTGTGTGTGTGTCTATGTGTCTGTGTGTGTGTGTGTGTGTGTGTGTCTATGTGTCTGTGTGTGTGTGTGTGTGTGTGTGTGTGTGTGTGTGTGTGTGTGTGTATGTGTGTGTGTGTGTGTGTGTGTGTGTGTGTGTGTGTGTGTGTGTGTGTGTGTGTGTGTGTGTGTGTGTGTGTGTGTGTGTGTGTGTGTGTGTGTGTGTGTGTGTGTGTGTGTGTGTGTGTGAAAAGTCAATAGTCCTCTCCCAATCCCCGTTTTAATTACCAAGGACCTTGTTTACCGTGCGCCCTTCTCTCTGACCTCAGTGTCGATCCCGTCTGAGGACTTTTCATTAATCCTCGTACAACACTTGGGGCCCATTGAGTTGTTGGCTTATTGTGAAGGTAACGATCGGTGTTTATATTCAATTCACCTGAAGGAAGACTTGCCTGGGGGAAGCTTGGTATACAGCCTCGATTACGGGGAGAACTGGACGCTACTGATTCTTTTCATAGACCACGTACAGTTGCCATCACTTTTAACTTGTACAGTCTGTCAGTGTTGTCATTCATCTTTTCCTGTACCAGTTATAAGTGGTGCCAATTGTACCAGTATACTTAGGACGATTGTGTCTTGACCTCATAAATTAAATTATATAAATAAGATTATTTTACCTTTTTCCTTCGTTTTGTAAATTTTTGGGAGTCAGAAGCCAGTAATTAATCATGATATTGTAGCTATTCGTTACTCTACAAGGGAGGACATTGTCACTGGTCACTGCCTACCAATGTTGAAGGGAAGGTTGTCTTGTTGGTGAATAGGGAGGTCTCTGATTCCTCCACAATATGCCAGGAAACAGACGCCCTCAATGGTACTAATGGGGGATCAATTTCATGGCATAGTTTGAAGGAATCAGAGACTTTCCAATTCACCAACAACAGGAAAACCTCCCATTATGTCGCCTACTGTATATTTTGCCCTTTGACCCATTTTCCTGTGAATATGGATAAGAGTTTGATTGTTTTCACGAGGCCAAAATTCTCCAGAGCAACACATTAAACAATAGACAACAAATTTTCCCGTGTGTATGTGTTGAAAATCGTGTTGTCTGATATCTTCTGACTACTGTACTAAACTAACCACCACCTTCCAGCTTGACATCGCCGATCAGCCTACAGGGGTGACTGGAAACTTTAGTATTTGAGTGAACGTTTGAATATTCACGTAACTTTGGGAAATTGTGCCTTTTTCATTTAACGCTCTGATCCTCCATGTTTTTCCCTCTTTCTTTCCAGGTTTGATGGATGGATGGATGGATGGATGTTGATTCAGGATGGAGGACAAGGTAGAGTTTTTTATATGTCAATTCTATCAATTTTATATCAATTTGTTAATATCAATGAACGCATAATTATATAATACGATATACATGGTGAGCTCCGATGTTTTTAACCACACGGAATCATACATAAAAAAAAATTGTTTCCTCCTTACTATGCCACGAAACAAACAAGCTCCTTCCTTATTCCTTATACGTGTGTGTGTGTGTGTGTGTGTGTGTGTGTGTGTGTGTGTGTGTGTGTGTTTCGTGGCAATACTTGAAGGACTCATCTACCTCCAATTTTCACACTACATCACTCAAGGGGTCGTCAGTACAGTGTCTATTTCATAATAATTCAGGCTTCACTGTATCGAAGTTATATTATAATTTCCACTGTATTATAATATCGTAGTCACTATCACCAGGCCAGTCGTGATGCCTCGCCCTACCATTCGTCTGTGTTTTTGTCCAATGTTGCTCGCTTCAGTTTTCAGTGATATTCATTTAGTTAATTAAGGAACCCTGTGATGTAGTCAGAGTATTGGAGATAAATGAGTCCTTCAAATATTGCCACGAAACGCCATCTATATAGAAGGAACTGTTTTCGTGGCATAGTCAGGGAGGAATCAGAAGCCACCAAGTCTTCTCATACATGATCACAGGGTCTTTAAACACACCTTCATGTCATACTTCACCAAGCTAGGCCATTATGATTCTCTCTCTCCTTCTCTCTCCGTCCCTTTCCGTCTCTTTCCGTCTATCTCCGTCTCTCTCCGTCTCATTCCGTCTCCGTCTCTTTCCGTCTCGGTCTCTTTCCGTCTCTGTACACCTTATTATTCCTTTTCCATATTCATTATTCCTGTTGTTTTAGTTACATCTTTCCCCGTCTTATTTCAATTCATCATTTAGACATAAGAGAGAGAAAAAAAAACATGTATAAGAGATCATTTCACATTGGCTTAATTTAAGGGGAGATTCTTTTGTTGGTGAATTGGAAGTGCTCCGAGTACCGATTCCACAGGGGGTTTGTTTTGGTTTGCAAGCACCATAACGAAAGATTTTGAACTGTGTAAATGACTCATAAGTGAAATATTTGATGAATTTGATGACTCCAATCTGAAACTATCGTAATAATGGAACTGCCTGACAGATTTTGTGGATATGGATACTGAGTTTGTTGGATATAATTAAAACTGACAAGTGTGGTTGGTTGGGGAGGATCAAAACAAACCAAAACCACTGTGGAATCGGCCCTGAGAGTTCTAACCCATGACACGAAACAGATTTCCTATTAGTGCAATTAAGGACGTCTGTTTTCTGGTATAGTTAGGAGGATTCATTAGCCTTCCAATTTACCAACAAGAGAATCTCCCCTTTAAAGGCCCTGAGGAGGTTAGGTTATCAAGGCTGCCTCAGGAAACTAGAGGAGACTGGGACTCCAATTCATTAAAAGATGCAAATCACAGCGGCCCTGACCCGTCTCCTGAACACACACACTGAAGACTTGGAGACCCAAACGTATTTTTAGAATAAACATGGATGGATCTAGGATTACAATGCATGATAATTCGTACACTTTTCACATGCATCTTAAACTGTGTAAAAAAAATCTGTCTGTTTTACGATCGAGTTCCAGACTTGTCAGTGTACGGTACTCTCTGCCACAGTGATATCCATAAAGTAGTTGCTATAATTATACGTGTGCGGTATACCGTATGAAATCTATCAAATATGTTTTGCTCTACTTAAGCTGTTAATTAGATCACATCAAATGATCGAATCTGGAGAAATTTCAATTAATCGGCTTGAATGATTACATCAGGCTAATTAAAACCAGTTAATTAATACCTAACTCACTGTTAGCAAAGCATATTACATTGCTGGAGAATAATTTGGAAAGTGTGTGACTCCTTGAAATAAAAATGTATCTAAGGACCGATGTTGACATTTTACACCAGAAGAGAGAGAGAGAGAAAAAAAAATGAGAGAAATGCGAAGCTTACTTAAAAATTCAAATAATTCCTCAGTCTAATTACTCTCATGGAAGCTAAGGAAGGTATTACACATTCTCAGTTTAATGGATCAGAGTTTCAGATGAGGCTAGACGATCTTTAGTTAACCAACTTCCTGCATGCATTATAAT
>JAWQEG010008589.1:0-17655 GCA_033782935.1 Petrolisthes cinctipes
CTCCTCCCTGAGTGACCTTACCTTAACCTTATTATGTACTCACTATATTTTTTTTATACTCACTGTATATATTCATTTTGAGTTGATCTTTAACATACATACATACATACATACATACATACATACATACATATACATAAAAAAAATACATACATACGTAACCACAATCTCTCTCTCTCTCTCTCTCTCTCTCTCTCTCTCTCTCTCTCTCTCTCTCTCTCTCTCTCTCTCTCTGTGTGTGTGTGTGTGTGTGACCTTGACCTCACTCACCCTGACCTTGCCTGACCCGACCAACCAGTGTGTGACCCACATGACTAATTCTGGGTACAAATATCCATGATGATGAAGAAGAGAGAGAGAGAGAGAGAGAGAGAGAGAGAGAGAGAGAGAGAGAGAGAGATTCAACGCGGTGTTAAGTGGTGATCTGTTGTGAGAGAGAGAGAGAGAGAGAGAGAGAGAGAGAGAGAGAGAGAGAGAGAGAGAGAGAGAATCAACGCGGTGTTAAGTGGTGATCTGTTGAGAGAGAGAGAGAGAGAGAGAGAGAGAGAGAGAGAGAGAGAGAGAGAGAGAGAGAGAGGGGGGGATGGAGATTTCAACGCGATGTTAAGTGGTGATCTGTTGTGAGAGAGAGAGAGAGAGAGAGAGAGAGAGAGAGAGAGAGAGAGAGAGGTTTTTGTCCTGTCCTTTGATAAGATTCCAATAACTTCTACTACCATCATCACCATCACTACCACAACCACCACCCACAACCACCACAACCATCACCAACCCCTCACAACCACAACTCACCATAACCACCCCTCACTACCACACACAACTCACATCAATCACCCACCACCACAACTACCCCCACCACCATTGCCGACCTCACTTCCCCCCAAAGAGTGTTGTGTTCCTGGGGCCGAGGGGATTCCCCACAAAGTCGTTCCTCAAAGTATTCATGCCTCTCCCTTCCTTCCTTCCTTCCTTCCTTCCCTTTCTCTCTCCCTCTCTTCCTTAATTCCTTTCTTCCCTTTCTCTCTCTCTCTCTCTCTCTCTCTCCCTCTCTCTCTCTCTCTCTCTCTCTCTCTCTCTCTCTCTCTCTCTCTCTCTCTCTCCCTTCCTTCCCTTTCTCTCTCTCTCTCTCCCTCTCTTCCTTCCTTTGCTTTTTTTCTCTCTCTTTCCCTCCCTTCCTTCCTTTCCTTTCTCTCTCCCTCTCTTCCTTAATTCCTTCCTTCCCTTTCTCTCTCTCCCACTCCCTTCCTTCCTTCTTTCCTTCCTTCCATCTCTCTCTCTCTCTCTCTCTAAACACTCCTCTCTTCCTTTCTTCCTTCCTTCCTTCCCTTTCTCTCTCTCTCACTCCCTCTCACTCCCTTCCTTCCTTCTTTCCTTCCTTCCATCTCTCTCTCTCTCTCTAACACTCCCTCTCTTCCTTTCTTCATTCCTTCCTTCCCTTTCTCTCTCTCCCTCTCCCTCTCTTCCTTTCCTTCCTTCCATCTTTTTTCCTTCCTTTCTCTTTCTCTTTCCCTCCCTCCCTCTCTTCCTTCATTCACCCCTTCCTTCTTTTCTCCATCCATCCATCCATCTATCTATCTATCTATCCCCCTCTTCCTTCCTTCATCTCTTCCTGCTCCCTTTCTTCCAGTCTGCTTTCATCTGTCTCTCTTTTACTTCTTTATTATCTTCCTCTCTTCCTCCTTTCCTTCCCTTTTTCTCTCCCCCCCCTCTTTCTCTCTCTAACTCTAACTTTCTTCCTTCCTTCCTTCCTCCATCAACTAATCCATCCCTCTCTTCCTTCATTCAATCTCTACCTCTCTTATTTCTTTCCTTCCCCTCTTTCCCAAATTAGTTCTCCATCCATAAAAAAAAAAAAAAAAAAAAAAAAAAAAAAATCTTTCCTCCCAACCTTCCCCTTCCCCGTCCCACCAGCACCTCCTCCTCCTCCTCCTTCATGCCCAGAGAACATTCACCTTCCCCTGACACACACACACAGTATTTACCAAGAGTTTTAAGGCACTGCTGGAAATCCCTCACTCACAGCCGCATTCCAATCCTTCTTGCCGCCTCCCTTCATCTTATTATCTTCTTCTTTCGCCTTGCCCACCATTCCTTCTTTCCTTCCTCTTTCATTCTTCGTCTTCTCTCTTCCTTCCTCTTGCCTCCCTTCATCTTATTATCTTCTTCTTCGCCTTGCCCACCATTCCCTCTTTCCTTCCTCTTTCATTTCTTTCGTTTTTTCTTCCTTCCTCTTTCATTTCTTCGTTCTCTCTTCCTTCTTCTTGCCCACCATTACTTCTTTCCTTCCTCTTTCATTTCCTCGTTCTTTCTTCCTTCCCCTTACCCACCATTTTCTCTTTCCTTCCTCTTTCATTTCTTCGTTCTCTCTTCCTTCCTTTTGTCCACCATTCCCTCTTCCCTTCCTCTTTCATCTCCTCGTTCTATCCACCTTTCCTTTACTCCATCTTTACCACCATTCCCCCTTCCCTTCCTTCTTTTATCTCATCGGTCAATTCTTCCATATATTATCCTTCATTCAACTTTTTTTGCTTCCATTTTTATCGGACACTTTTCCTTTCTTAATTAATAAATACATTATACCTTGTAAATAAATATGATCAATTCACCTTAGAGACGACGAGGAAGCTATACTAAAATTTAAATAAACAAAAAAATTATCTTTCTTACGGGGGTAATTCTTTTTTGTTATATTGGAGTGCCTTGATTCCTCCAAAGTATGCCAGGAAACAGGACCAGAAGAACAATATATAATGGTGTTCTGTTGCTTGGAAGAGTTTGGAGGAATCAGTTGCTCCAGATTTACCAACACAAAATTTCCCCCTAAATTCAACTTTTTTCTCTTTCACTGTTCCCTTAATCCCTATCATCAACCCTCTCCTCCCCCCTGAACGATTAGGGATTAGGGATTAAGGGATAGTAGAGTGTTTGGGTGGTAAAATTTTGGAGCAACTGATTCTCCAAATTATCCTAAGCAATAATATTCTCTTGTCAATCATTTTCTGTGTTTCTGGCATACTTTGGAGGAATCAAGACATTCTACAATAAATACACACACACACACACACACACACACACACACACACACACACACACACATATAAATTAACCCCTCAAGGGATGACAACGACTGGAGTAATTACTTTGTGGTCAAGGTAAATGTTTCAAAGTTAATCCAGTAAGGTAAAGGATTAAACAGATTAACCAAGATACAGATTACAATGTTTACGAATTCTTACAATAATAAAAAAAAATAATAATATGATGTTGAAGTGATTTTTATTCCCCATCGATTACCCTTACTGGACAAAGTAGTAAATCAGAAAGAGTATCACGTAAGACATCATGTAACTTTTTTTTTTTTTTTTTTTTTTTTTTTTTTTTTGCATAGTTTGTTTTCATTTTTCTTGACCTATTTTGGTTTTGTGAAGGGGAATCTTCCTTATTAATATCTTCTTTATATCATGCTAATATTTAACACTATAAATTTCATAGCATCTTATTATTATTATTATTATTGTTATTATTATTATTATTATTATTGTTATTGTTATTATTATTATTATTATTATTATTATTATTATTATTATTATTATTTTTTTTTTTTATTTTTTTTTTTTCTGCACAACTTGTTTCATCGACTGTATTTATCCATGTAACATTTCTCATCTCTCTGTACACATCTCACCTCAACCTACTCCTCATTCCCAGCACACCTCTCCCCTCCACCTCATCCCCAGCACACCTCTCCACTTCCACCTCACTCACTGTACATCCCTTACCTCCACCTCACCACCCCAACACTCCCTCCACTTCCACCTCACTCACTCACCCTCTCTTACCTCCACCTTCACCATCACCACCTCCTCCACAGCTTAGCCATCCATCTCTTCAAACTCAAACATTCACCTGTCCATTAAACTTTCGTCCTATCAGTGTTTGTCACCACCAAGACACTCTCTCTGTCTCTGTCTCTGTCTCTGTCTCTGTCTCTGTCTCTGTCTCTCTCTCTCTCTCTCTCTCTCTCTCTCTCTCTCTCTCTCTCTCTCTCTCTCTCTCTCTCTCTCTCTCTCTCTCTCTCTCTCTCTCTCTCTCTCTCTCATCCTCATTTTGTCGGCCTTTCTCCCTCTCCTTCCATCAATATTTACTCTCCTCCCTCCCTCTCTCTTCTCCCTCCCTGGTTTTTCCCTTCCATTCCCTCTCTCCACACCTCTCTCCATCCATCCTCATTTGCCTCCTACTCTCTCCCGTATTCTTTCATCCACTCCCCCCTCATTTTAATCCATCTCTCTCCCCTACCCAACCCTACCCTACCTCTTCCTTCTTCTCCTCCTCCTCCTTCTCCTCCTCCGACCCAGCGATAGATTTGCTTCCCCACCTCTCATTCTTAATACCCTCCCTCCCTTCCTCCCTCCCTCTCTCTCTCTCTCTCTCTCTCTCTCTCTCTCTCTCTTCTCTCTCTCTCTCTCTCTCTCTCTCTCTCTCTCTCTCTCAACCATCAATGTGTTTTTTTTCTCTCTCTTAAACTCCCATCATAATATCTGAAACGACCCCACTGATAGGGCCTTCTTCCTACAATGTGTGTGTGTGTGTGTGTGTGTGTGTGTGTGTGTGTGAAGGAGTAAATTATGTTCTCTTTTATGTGTGTGTGTGTGTGTGTGTGTGTGTGTGTGTGTGTGTGTGTGTGTGTGTGTGTGTGTGTGTGTGTATGTGTGTGTGTGTGTGTGTGTGTGTGTGTGTGAAAGAGAAAATTATATGTTCTCTTTAATGTGTGTGTGTAAAGGAGTAAATTGCGTTCTCTTTAATGTATATATATATGTGTGTGTGTGTGTGTGTGTGTGTGTGTGTGTGTGTGTGTGTGTGTGTGTGTGTGTGTGTGTGTGTGTGTGTGTGTGTGTGTGTGTGTGTGTGTGTGTGTGTGTGTGTGTGTGTTCTACTCAGCTGACGGTCCCCTGGTCTCTCACTTTACTTGTTGCTAGGTGACTCATTCCCTCTAATAATCTCTACTAAAGTAATGTTGTTATTTTATCTTGTACCTAAACTGTTACCAAACTAAATTATTTAAGTGTAGATTCATTTGTTTATTAATTGGAAGGTTTCTGATTCCACTAAAGTATGCCACGAAACAGATCCCCAATTTAGTACTGTTGGGGAGTCCCTTTTCTGGCATAGTTAGCAGGAGGAATCAGAGACCTTCCAATTCATAAACAAGAGAATCTCCTCTTAATTAAGTTACCTGGAGAAAACACTGAACATGAGTTAAAGATATTTCACATTCCTGGGTCGTCTACTTATTCATCCATTCTACCACAAGCACTCTGTCAGTCAAGCAAAGTGTTACAACCAGACTAATACAAGTAAACTACCACACCCACGCCTAAAACTATCCAGACATAACATATAATTACAGACTCCTTACCTACCACTCCCCGGCACTGTAATAACACCGATGTAAGTATTATATATAAGTGTAGACGAGAAGGGAAGTAAGAGGAAAATAGGAGAGGGTAAGAGGAGAGGGCGGGGTTGGGTTGGGTTGTGTTGGGTGGAGTTGGGATGGGAGGGGAAGGGGGAGAAAGAGAAGGTAAGGGAGGGGGTCGACCAGAAGCACCACAAAAAACAACTTTCACTGCACTTGCCGAGGAAAAAGTTGGTTACAGGGAAGGAAAGGAAAGAAGGAGAGAGACAATTCCAGCAGAGGACAAGAAGATAAGACAGGAATAAGGAAAGAGGAGAGAGCAAGAGCGTGAAAGTAGAAAAGAGGAGTAATGGGAAAGACAGGAACAAGTAAAAAGAAAAAGGAGAAGAAAGGTGTGATCTAAATCAACCCTGGGTGGGAAGAGGGAGATAAGAAAGGGAAAGTAGTAAAAGGTGTATTACTGAGAGGGTGATGATAGGAACACACACACAGACACACACACACACACACACACACACACACACACACACACACACACACACACACACACATACAAATCCACCAACTCACACACACACACAAATCCACCAACACACACACACACACACACACATACAAATCCACCCACTCACACACACACCCACACACAGCAAACAACCTATCTATGACCTTGGCTTCACTAATTACCCTCAAGCATCTAATTACCTCCTTAATGACATAATACAACCACAGAGTGACGTCCTTGTGGCTGGAAGCATATACAGTGACAGGAGGGGACGAGGCTGTGCTGTTGTCCTTGCTGTCGTAATTAAAACCATAACAAACAATGTAACTGTTTTTATACTATGTGTCTGAGTGGGTGTGTTTTGTGTTTTTCCTACATTTTTTCAGAGTAATAATGCATATAACTGCTTATTTTACTATGTGTCTGTGTGTGTGTGTGTTTGTGTTTTTCCTAATTTTTTTAGAGTAAGTAATTTTGAAGAATTTATATATATATATATATATATTTTTTAATATGTGTCTGTGTGTGTGTTTTGTGTTTTTCCTAGATATTTCAGAGTAAGAATGCATATAACTGCTTATTTTACTATGTGTCTGTGTGTGTGTTTTGTGTTTTTCCTACATATTTCAGAGTAAGTAATTTTGAAGAATACATAAAACTGTCTATTATTTTTAGTATGTGTCTGTGTGTGTGTTTGTGTTTTTCCTACATATTTCAGAGAAAGTAATTTTGAAGAATGTATATAACTGTTTATTTTTTTTAGTATGTGTGTGTTGGATTGTGTTGGTGTTTTTCCTCCTATTTATTTCCTTTCAGAGTAGTTTTGTCTGTGTTTCTTTAGTGTGTGTTGATTTGTGTTGGTGTTTGCATTTTACTCACTTCCTTCCTTTCTCCTTCCCTCTCTTTCTCCCTTCTTTTCTACCTACATCCATCCATCCTTCTCTTCTTTCCTTCCTTCCTTCCAAAATAAGTTCTTCAATTCCTCCTTCCTGCCTTCCCTCATTCATTCATTCCTTTCCCCCTCCCTCTCTTTCTCTCTTCTTTTCTACCTACATCCATCTATCCTTCTCTTCCTTCCTTCCAAAATAAGTTCTTCAATTCCTCCTTCCTGCCTTCCCTCATTCTTTCATTCCTTTCTCCCTCCCTCTCTTCTCTCTTTTCTGCCTCCATCCATCCATCCATCCATCTATCCTTCTCTTCCTTCCTTCCTTCCTTCGTTCTAAAATAAGTTCTTCCATTCCTCCCTCCTGCGTTCCCTCATTTATTCATTCCTTTCGGCCACAAAATATAGGCTAGTTCTTTCCTTCCAGCTAGCTTTGTGTGTGTGATGATCAAGACCTCGTTACGATCACCAAAACCTATATATGGAGGTATAAGCCTATGTACTGTATGTATGTATGTCTAAAGTCGGGATATACATACAAAAACGGCATGAGGCAAATACTGACAAAGATGAAGTACCCAGTGATCGTGTATGAAAATTGGAGTTTTCTGCTGATTCCTCCTGACCATGCCACGAAACAAGCTCCTTCAATATAGGTGGTGTTTCGGGGCAATAATTGAAGGACTCATTTATCTCCAATTTTCTGACTACATCACAGGGTTCCTTAAATCTGCATCACTCGAGTCTTAGCAGAACCTGATCTTGGTCATCTATGTTTATTTTTGGATTTATTTCTGTGGTTTGCATGATATATATAGAAAAACTAAAAAAAAAAATCTTGTATTTATTTCTGGTTCGTGATTTAACAAACACTGATTCAGGGATATATTCTGGTTTTCATGAAACCAAAAAGCGAATTTTTGTATTTATTTTTAGTTTTCATGATATAATTGTAAAAAAAAAAAAAAAAAATTCTTGTATGATTTAAGAACAAAACTTATTTTTTTTTATCTTTATGTGTTTATGCTATATGATAAAAAAAAGAAAAAAAAACTGATTATTTCATCATATAAAAAAATATGTGATGATTGTTGTGTGTGAGTCAATGAGCAGCGACGGTGGCCAAGTATTGTACCTCCAGAAATAGAAATATTGTCTATCATTTTAATTACACAACTGACCATGAGTGTCTGAGGGGAAGGGAAAGGTGTGATAGTGAGTTTGTTTGTATAATCTCACACCAATTAACCAACCCTGCACGTTATTAATAATTATATTAATAATGATAATAATAATAATAATAATAATAATAATAAAAATAATAACAATACTAATAACAAAAATGAAAATAAAAATGAACCTAATAATAATAAGGATAATAATAATAATAATAATAATAATAATAATAATAATAATAATAATAATAATAATAACAAAAATGAAAATAAAAATGAACCTAATAATAATAAGGATAATAATAATAATAATAATAATAATAATAATAATAATAATAATAATAATAATAATAACAAAAATGAAAATAAAAATGAAACTAATAATAATAATAATAATAATAATAATAATAATAATAATAATAATAATAATAAAAACAATTATAATGATAAAATAAGTAGATGATACTAAAAATAAAAATAAGAATTAGTTATAATCACTTTTCTTTGTTTTTTTATTATTTTTTTTTATTCTGTCCCTCTCGTTTCAATGTGTGTTTACTTCCTTCAAGAGGCTGGCTGGTGTATGTACAGATATCGCACTGTATACAGATTTAGTCCATCGTCTCTCACACATTTTTTTCTAGGTACACAACAGGGATCATTCAGTTGGTATTACTCTCACTCTCAAAATGATCTTATCCATAAAAAAAAAAAAAAAAAAAAAAAAAAAAAAAAATAAGTCCTCAGTACCTCTTCTACAGGGGTAATAATAATAATCACATTTTTGGTACATTGGATTGCCTTGATTCCTCCAAAGTACAGTCACGAGCACTAATAAGTATACAGTTTTGGTTGAAGCTTTGATCAGTCCAATTCACCAACGAACTAATACCAATGGAGATCTTATTGTGCATTTATTTACTGTCTCTGGGTATTCGAAGCACACCTGGATACTTATTAGTGCTCGTGACTGTACCGTATGTCAGGAAACAGAACTAGTATATTGTTATCGTGTTGCTTGGAATAGTATGGAGGAAACTGTTGCTCCAGATATACCACCAACTAAATATAAAACTCCTTATACTGCATCGATGCTTTTGTGTGTGTGTGTGTGTGTGTGTGTGTGTGTGTGTGTGTGTGTGTGTGTGTGTGTGTGTGTGTGTGTGTATAACTAATCAGAGTGTGAGTGAGTAACCACAGAATGCGTGTTGAGTAACCTGAGAGTGTGTGTGTGTGTGTGTGTGTGTGTGTGTGTGTCTGATTGCCAGCTCATGTTATAACCTCGATGGAGAAATAACAGTCTGATTGGCAATTTGCGCGTGCGTGATTGGCTGTGTTTGCTTGCATGATGGTGAGTGAGTGTGTGTTTGTGAGTGTGTGTGTGTGAGGCAGGTGGTGTTGGGGTGGGGGGCGGAGGGGGGCAGTGAGGAAAGTATGTCGAGGGGGCAGAGTGCGTGTCTAAGGGTGTGTACTCTCCCCCTTCCCCTTCCCCTTCCCCTTCATTGCATCCTGGTTCTGCATTAACTAACCTTACTACCATCATCTATCTTTGCTTACTTGCCTACTTACTATCTCTCTCTCTCTCTCTCTCTCTCTCTCTCTCTCTCTCTCTCTCTCTCTCTCTCTCTCTCCTCGATAAAAGATGATTAAATTTAGCACTATCCCTTTAACACAACACAAGCTCAGTAAAACATCACTTCTTGGTCTATATGATAATAAATAACAGAAGCAGCCTGGGAAAAAACAATTTGTGGAGGTCTTCAATGAGTGTAAAATCAAATGGTGGATACAAGTATTTATTTTTTTCATTATATTATATCAAGGTTTCTACAGAACTATACTTGTCTGTCTGCTTGTCTTCCTCTTCCTTCCATCCCCACCCCACACCCCCAAAACCACACCTCTCTACCAACATACCTTAGTAACTCTGTCTAACCCTCCTGTCTGCCTACTCATCTGTCTGCCTACCCACCTGCTTATTATTTTACTTGCACTATTATCTGTTTTATTTACCTGCCTACCTACCTGCAAATTCTTCTACCTACCTACCTACTTATCTATCAACCAGCCTACCTATCTATCTACCTACCTACCTACCTACCTACCTACTTACCTATCAACCAGCCTACCTATCAACCTACCTTCCTATTAACCTACTTACCTATCTATCAACCTACCTACATACCTACCTACCTATGCACCTACTTACTAACCTACCTACCTAGAAATCCTTCTACTTCTGTACCAACCAACCAACCAACCAACCAACCAACCTACCTACCTACAAATCCTTACCCACCTACTTATTAACCTACCTACCTACCTATATACCTACCAATTCGTCTACCTGGTTTATGCCTAACTTACAGGACCCCTAATTACTCACATAAGCCTCTCCTCCTTTCACTCCTACACACAACAACAACAACAACAACAACAACAACAACAACACTTACTTAGGCTATCTGTGCTGTGCTTACAACTCACCTCCTTTCAACTTACTCATCAATTTTTTACCAACGTTTTGTCGCATCATTTTGAAGGACGTTTGGTGCTATATATAGAGTGACGACAACAACATCAAATTAAAGAACTACCAAGGTGCTTATAACTCACCAACTTTACCAGCGTTTAGTCACATTATTTTGAAGGACAGTGTGTGTGCTCTTTAATATTATAATCTTCACAGTCGTCTATATAGCGTGACAATTAATTAGGGGAAGGAAGTACAGTGTTGGTGGTAAATCTCTGGTTCCTCTAAATTATCCAAAGAAAGCAACAGGAAGGACACTGTAATTTTCATCAATCTGGACCATGCTGTTTCCTGGCATAACTTAGGAGGAGGAATCAAGGTGCTTCAATGTACATACCTAAAAGTAGATGATCTCCTTATACAAACGAACTACCAATATACATACAAGACTAGTAGCAGCAACAACAACAAGAACAAAAAGTGGTGCAGTGGAGGAGGAAAGACAGGTGAGATGACTCGGCACACCTGAGGAAGACCAAGGCAAGGCAGGGCAGGGCAGGGCAGGGCAGGGGAAGGGAAGGGAGAGGAGGAATGAGGGGACTCGGGAGGGGAAGGATGAGGAGGGCAGGGCAGAGGAGTGCAGGGGGAGGAGGGAAGAGGGGACTAGGGAGGGGAAGGATGAGGAGGGGAGGGGAAAGAGAGGAGGGGGCAGGAGGGAAGGGGAAAGAGGGGAGGGAGGGTGGGCAGATGAAAGGGAGGGAGCTAGGCACGGGAGGGAAGCAAAGTGAAGAGCAAGCAGCGTGGTGCAAATGAGGAGGGAGGGGAGAGGAGGGGAGGGTAGGAAAGAAGGGAGGGCGGAGCAAGGAAGGGGAGGAGAGGGGAGAAATGTGAAGGGCAAGCAAAGTGGTGTAGAGGAGGAGGAGGAGGAGACTAGGGAGAGGAGAAGTGAAGGAGAAGAGAGGAAGGGAGGAGAGACGAGAATAATTAAAACGTATATTCAGAGGAGGTAGTATAGAGGAATGTGAGGAGGTGTGACAAGATAGGGAAAGTACAGTAACGTAGATAGGAAAAAAAAGGATGAAGAGGGAAGAGGGAAAAGTGGAAAAAGGATGGCAATCTAGAAGAAAGAAGGGGTATGAGAGGAGAGAGATAATACAGTAACGTAGATAAGAAGAGAGGGGATGAATAACGAAGAGGGAAGAGAGAAAAGTGGGAAGAGGATGGTAATGTAAAAGAAAGAAGGGGTATGAAAAGAGAGGAAAGGGAAAATACAATAATAACTTTGACAGCAAAAAAGGAGAAGGAAGGGATGAAGGAATAAAATTGGGTACTGCAGTGTTGGTAAATCTGGAGCAACTGATTTCCCTCAAAGTATCCAGAGCAACAACAGACCACCATTATTTTTGCTCATTTAGATCTGTTTCCTGGCATACATTGGGGGAATCAAGGTGCTTCAATGTACCAAAAGTGTATTAACCCCTTGAAGACGGAAGATTCTGACTGAAATTTTTGATGAGGTTGAAAGGGAGGGGAGGGAAGGAAAGAAAAAGAAATGCATGAAAAAAAAAAGGAGAATGGGAGGGAGGGAACGAAAGAAAAGGGAAAACAGAGGGTGAGTATAGAAAGAAAAGAAGGAAAGATAAATAGGGGACTAGTTAAGAGAGAAAGAAGAGTAGGAGGGATGGGAATGAGAGGAAAGAATGTTACTTGAGGGCAGAGATGAATAGCAATTTTAACCTTCATGTCCTCAGCCAGACTACAGACTTACCCAACACTTGAACCGTATCACGAAAACACCTTATAATATTACCCACGAACCCTTATACTATAATACCAACAAACCCTTATACTATAATACCCACAAACCCTTATAGTAATACCCACAAACCCTTATAGTAATACCCACAAACCCTTATAGTAATACCCACAAACCCTTATAGTATAATTCCCACAACACCTTATAATAATACCCACAACACCTTATAGTAATACCCACAAATGCTTATACTATAATACCCACAAACCCTTATAGTAATACCCACAAACCCTTATAATAATACCCACAAACCCTTATAGTAATACCCACAAACCTTTATAATAATACCCACAAACCCTTATAATAATACCCACAAACCCTTATAGTAATACCCACAAACCCTTATACTATAATACCCACAACACCTTATAGTAATACCCACAAACACTAAGAGTAATACCCACAAAAACTTAAACAGTTAAAATTCCACAACACCTTCACAAAGAATTATTATTTATCCATTACAATGACCAAACTGTTAAAATTCCATAACATCTCCACTAACAATTATAATTTTTCAAGTTGATTCCATAACACATAACTTCTTCTGGAATACCAAGAGATAAATAAAATACATGATCACCATCCAGACACAAGGCACCAAGAAGCACCACCAACCAACCAACCAACCAACCCCTCCTCCTCCTCTGTGTGATCGTAATGAAACTCTCTGACACACCAAGTTGAAAGTATAAGTCTACCCTGAGGTGTGTAATTAGGCCACTACCACCACCACCACCACCACCACCACCTTGGATGCCCTGACCTGACCCTGACCCTCACCCTGACCCAGTGTAGGTTACAGTCAGCAACTTCTCACCATGCTGCAATACTTCAATATTTCTCTCTCTTTCTCTCTCTATTTGTGTGTCTCTGTCTCATTTCTCTGTCTGTCTGTCTCTGTCTCTATCACTGACTCTCTCTCTCTCTGTCTCTATCACTGACACACTCTCTCTCTCTCTCTCTCTCTCTCTCTCTCTCTCTCTCTCTCTCTCTCTCTCTCTCTCTCTCTCTCTCTCTCTCTCTCTCTCTCTCTCTCTTTCTTACCGTGGGAGGAGATGGGCTTTACTTTCTCTTCTTAGGATGTACATACATAGTCATTTCTCTTGCCATCACTAGTCTTGGTTTATGACACAATCTAATCTTATACTTTATAGCCTCCACTAACCTAACCTAACCTAACCTAACCTAACCTTATACTCTAACCAACCAAATCTAACCTCCCCTACACGGTTCACTAACAGTACTGACCTAACGTGAACCTGAGTCCAACCTGACCTGGAATATCACTACCGAACCAGATTGACCCAACCCTAATGTACAGTTGGGGGCATATAAAACAGATACACCTCAATTCGGGGCCCCTCATTGAGCATAAGGTAGGATGAGACGTCGTGTGTACAGGCGCGTCCTATTCTATGCTTGGTAAAGGGCCCGTTTGAAGTGTGTCTGTTTCATGTGTACAGTCGTGGACAATAATAATCATCCACATTGGGGTGTTTCATATATATTTGTTTGACAGCTTCCCTCTGTTTGTTAGCTGAGAAACTTACCAATAAAATAGTTCAATTACCATCTTTTTAATTTACTACAAACAGTTATTCACTATCTAAAACAATACTGTAATATCTTATGAGAACGACGTGAAAACAATATACATCAATTCGTTTGAGTTTCCCATATGTGTATGATTATTACTGACCACGAATGTACACTCGTGATACGTAATTTCTGACCAGAGACGAACGGCAGGCACCATACACACACATACCCTGCATTCGAACTCAGCCCCTATAGGTGTAGTGGGTGGGGAAATGAACAATACCAGGCGATTCGAAGCTTTCTGTTCCTCACACTCTGGTCAGAAATTATGTATCACGAGTGTACATGATGAAACCTCACCTTCACTGGAAAATTCACAATATACTGACTGACACTTGGCACCAATTCCATCCCTCAGATCACAATTGTATTCTGTCGATTTCTTGAGCTGTTTATTTTTCTCAGTCATTACATAAACATTGGTATACTATAAATACTAATAATGTTGATGTAGTTTTGGTTGACTGGGGAATTCCTTGCAGGGACATACATTATTAAAGGGACCCTGCATGTGATGTAGTCAGAAAATTGGAGTAATACGAGTCCTTCAAATATTGCCACGAAACACCACCTATAATTAATAATGGAAGGAGCTTGTATCATGGCGTGGTCAGGAGGAATCAGAAGCCTCCAATAATTGTCATACACGATCACAGGGTCCTTAAAGGTGATGGAATACGTGCAAAATCAGTCCGATTAAGGGGGTCGAGATTAATGTAGATGCAGGTAATATATTCTTACATACATTTCATACCATCATTAGTATCCTTGTCCTGATATATTGGATGTTGTTCGTCATACATTCATACATACATTCATACATCAACAGACTCGTCCTAATGTGGCAAGGTTGTAACAAACAGAAAAATATTGTGATAAGTGATCAAGGTTGTTTCAAGGGGATAGTATATTTGTTTTTGGTACATAAAGAGCGTCTCGAGTCTTCCAAAGCATATAATATTTTGCCAGGAAACAAGACCAGATTAACAAAAAATATAATTATAAAAATGGTGGCCGGTTGATGGAAAGAATAGTTTGCATGAATCAGTTTTTTTCTCCAGATTTACCACCAACACTGTGTCCTTCCCTGCAAATATCAAACGAGATGGGTGAGGCTTATTTATTCACCAGTTGCTTCCCTTCCCTTCCTCTCTCTGTCTGTCTCTGTCTCTCTCTGTCTCTGTCTCTGTCTCTGTCTCTGTCTCTGTCTCTGTCTCTGTCTCTCTCTCTCTCTCTCTCTCTCTCTCTCTCTTCTCTCTCTCTCTCTCTCTCTCTCTCTCTCTCTCTCTCTCTCTCTCTCTCTCTCTCTCTCTCTCTCTCTCTCTCTCTCTCTCTCATCAGTAAAGAGAATTAGGAGGCACACAACCAGCAGCCGCCTCTGTGTGACGTAGCCTGGGGAAATCCACGCCAAACTTACCACCAGCACAGAAAACAAAGTGACACAATGCCGGATCTACAGAGGGGAAAATCAGGCTAGAGCAAACACTGAGAGACCTTGAGGGATGTGCAGTGAGGATCTTGGTTGTTTGGTTTGTGACGTCGTTGTATTTGGCGCCTCTGTTCTGGAAGGCTAAATTTATTACATGGTACTTTTAGACAATGGAATGATGATGATCTTTTTGGCGGAGTCGGACACGTGAATTCATATATGGATTTATTATTATTATTATTATCTATATATGTTAATTAAGTACATTCGGATACCATATAGTCTCTCTAGCCCACCTGAGTCGAAGCCCGATATCTGAAGCAGGCAGTTTCTGGACGACAGCCCACACAAAACCGGCCCTTAGCCCATTGGTCCGAGAAGTGTGTGTGGCCTTGTGATGGTTTGGGTGGGCTGTCGTCCAGAAACCGCCTACTTCAGATCTCGGTCTTCAACTCATGTGGGCTAGAGACTGTAGGTATCAGAGTGTACTTAAGGGGGAAGTTATGTGTTGGTAATTCTGGAGCAACTGAATCCTCCAAACTATTCCAAGCAACAGAACACTATTATTTTTGCTCCTCTGGTCCTGTTTCCTAGCATACTTTGGAGGAATCAAGGCACTCCAATGTACCAAAAGAGAATTACCACCTTAATTAAGCAGGGTAAGGAGTCTAATTTTTATATCATCCCTTTTATAATGTAGTTGGTATTTCTTGACACCCATTCTTTTTAAGGGGGTGCGGGAATAGGGGGACAGGCTTGGAGGGGTTTAGGGGGGTGCAGGTTTTTTTGTGGGGGTGCTGGAGTAGGGGGACAGGCTTGGGGGGGGGGGAATAGGGGACAGGATTTCTACCCACCCCAAGCCTGTTCCCCTATTCCCGCACTCCCACACCACCCCCCCAAAGCCTGTCCCCCTACTCCCTCACCCCCTTAAGGGACTCTGTGATCGTGTGTGAGATCTGGTGGCTTCTGATTCCTCCAGACTATGCCACGAAACAAGCTCCTTCAATGTATAGTTGGTGTTTTGTGGCAATGTTAGACAGACTCGCTAATCTCCAATTTTCTGACTACATACATACATCACCGGGGTCCTAAATTTAAAGGGAGGTAATTAATTATCTTGTTGGTGAATTGGATGGTTCTCTGATGACTCCAAGCTGTACCAGGAAACAGACGACCTTAATTAATTAATGCTACTAATAATGGGATCTGTTTCGTGGCATAGTTTGGAGGAATCAACAGTAGCCCTAAGATTTACCAACAAGAGAATCTCCACTTTAAATGTACATACCTGGAATCTCTAAAAAAAAAAAAAAAAAAAAAAAAAAAAAAAAAAAAAAAAAAAAAAACTAACACAGGGAACACCAGTGATGAGCAGGCACTGTTTTTTTTTTTTTTTTTTTTTTTTTTTTTTATCTTAACAACACACAGGAGCTGTAGACATAATGCATATTTATTTAGTCTTGTATTACAATTATAGTCTAGTCACTATCTTCATTATGCAACCCATACAGCAACATATCTACGTCACACATGCGGAACAAAACCCCACCTCGACTGATTCGCACCTGTAGGTTTTATGCACAAGGAGAATAGCAATATATTCCCTTGGTATTAATGAGAGATACGGTACTTTTGTTGGTGAATTGTAAGGTCTCTGATTCCTCCAAACTATTCCATGAAACAGATCCCCTATTTGTGCCTTTGATGGCGTCTGTTTTCTGGCATAGTTAGGAGGAATCGGTAGTCTTTCAAGTTGCCAACAAAAGAATCCCCATCGTAACAATAGGCTGAACAGGTATATGGTCTCAAGACGTATAGGTTTAAATCAGTAGCAGCTGCCTTGACTGCATGCATGGTCCATACTGCAGTCACCTCACTCCATCCATGAGATATACTGTAGTCTCCTTGGTATTGTTCATGTATCCTTATATGTGGGATGAGATGTACAGTCGGCGGCAAAAGTCCTGTCGCCTCACTTGCTTCACAGAGGCACGCAATGTTCATAGGCTCGAGATTATTAGGTGTAGAAAACATGCGTATTTCTCGAGTCCATGAACACTGTGCGTCTCGGTGAAGCAGGTGAGGCGACAGGACTTCTGCCGCCGACTGTACACAACTCTGATTACATGAGGCGGTATTCACATTCATATCAGCATCCCTCGTCATGAGTCAAATTATTATTTTTTTTCACTGGATGTAGGAGTCGGTGTTGGCTTTCCTTCTCTAGCAATATATCTAAGGGTTGTATTATTAATTTCTTCGAGGGAAAGGCTTTTCCTCAAAGTAGATTAATAATATCACCATATGAGTTTTTACATGTACTTGAAAAAACTATTCTTGTGTATAATTTTTTGGCAAT
>JAWQEG010008590.1:0-18627 GCA_033782935.1 Petrolisthes cinctipes
TCACCCACTTCAACAACATTTATTCACTCACTGTTTCCATCTCCTTCTATCCCATCTTTATCTATCACTTCCTTCCCACTCCCATTATTATCCATCTCTGCTTTACCCAATTCACATCCACATTTATTATTTGCTAACGTCATCCATCATCTTTTGTCCCATTTTTATTCTTTACTCCCTCCCTACTCAGTCCCCATCCACATCAACATTTATTCACTCACTGCTTCCATCTTCTATCCTATCTCTATCCACTTACCCTCCCACGTCCCTCCCTCCCCCTCCCTACCTCATAACTCACCCTCCCTCATCACCCACCTCTTCAACCTGAGATTCCATCCTCTTTATTTTCTGCCTCCTCACTTTCTGTCCTCGTCCACTACACATCCTTTTCCACAACTTTTCCGAATCCGCCTTCCCCTCCACATCTCCATCTCACGCCTGCCTTTTCCACATCTCCATCTCACGCCTGCCTCTCCACATCTCCATCTCCCGCCTGCTTCTTCCACATTTCCATCTCCCGTCTGCCTCTTCCACATCTCCATCTCCCGTCTGCCTCTTCCACATCTCCATCTCCCGTCTGCCTCTTCCACATCTCCATCTTCCTTTTCCACTATACATCTCCATCTCCCGTCTACCTTCAGTCCTCTTCCTCACCCTTCTCCTCTTCCTTCTCATTCTCTCTACCTGTTCCTCCTCCGTACTCTACCATTCTCCTCTTCCTCCTATCTCCCTGCACCTCCTTTTACCTACCTACCTGCCTGTTTCTCCTCCTCCTCTTACCTATCTGTTCTTAATCCCCTCCCTGCATGCTTATCCCTGTTCCTCTTTCCTCTACTACCTCCTCTTCCGTCCTTCCCTACCTGCCTCTTTCCTTCCCCCATTCCCTTTCTTCCTTCTTCTCTTCTCCCCTTCCTTTTCTAACTCCTCTTCCCCCCTTCCCTTCTTCCTCCTCTTCCCCTTCCCTTTCTCCTCCTCTTCCCCCCTTCCCTTTCTTCCTCCTCTTCCCCCCTTCCCTTTCTTCCTCCTCTTCCCCCCTTCCATTTCTTTCTCCTCCCCCCTCGTCCCTTTCTTTTGCCCTCCTCCCTTTCCTCCTCTCCCCCCCGGCCTCTCCCCTACCCTTCCTCCCTTTCCTCCTCCAATCCTCCCACTCGTCCTTTTCTCTTGCTTTCTTATTTTCCTCTTCTCCCCCATGCCTCTTTCCTTCCCTTTCCTCCTCCCTTTCCCCCACCACCATCCTCCGACTCCTCCCTCTTTATTTTCCCTTCCCCCCTTTCCTTTCCTCTTCCCTTCCCCCCCTTTCCTTTCCTCCTCCTTTCCCCCCACCATCTTCCTCCCACTACTCTTCCCTTCCCCCCCTTCCTCCCACTACTCTTCCCTCTCCCCCTTCCTCCCACCCCCCTTACCCCCCCCCCTTCCCTTTCCTCCTCCCCTTCCACACTAATGCGTTGCACCACATAATTGCCGGCTTACCCAAAAGTTTCCGGACATTTTTTTCGCATTTTCCCTCTTAAACTTTCCACCTCATTCTACAACTTCAAATGTAAAGTGTTGAATCATCCTTTTTGTCGACGCAGCAGTCCCGAAATTAAAAGTATTAAGTATTTCGCTCAAACTTTGGGGGGGGGGGGGAAGGGATGAGGGTTCTGGTGTTAAATATGGAAAATGGCTGCCATGTTTTTATTTTTTATTTATTTTTATTTATTTATTTATTTATATATTCATTTTTATATTACTTTTTATATTTAATTATTTTTTTATTATTTTTTTTTTTTTTTTATTATTATTATTATTATTATTATTATTTTTTTTTTTTGGGGGGGGGGTGTTACTGTTGACGTTTTGATGGTGTAAGGGGTTTGTGATATCTGAGAGCGAGTTGGAGGCTACCGATTCCCTTAAACTATATCACGAACCAGACCTACTCAATATAGGCTCTGTTTTATGGCACAGTTTGGAGGACCAGATAACCTCCAATTCACTTACATAGCATTACAGTTCCCTTAGTAAAATCCACATATGTGATTCTATGGTCACTCTTCCCTATTTGAACTTGATCTAGAATTCACAATCTATGACATTTTGAGGTTAGTATACTCCTAGTACATTTGTATAGCGACCTGGTTCCTCCAAAGTCTGCCAGGAAACAGGACCAGATGAGCAAAAGTAATGGTGTCTGTCCTGTTGTTTGGAATAGTTTGGAGAAATCACTTGCTACAGATTTACCAACACTGTATAATTATTTCCCCCTAACCTGCAGTGTTCTTATCCGTAATAGATTATACGTGTTGTTTCTGATCGCATACCAAATATTAGGAGCATATACCACAGAAATATATACGAGAACTGGTTGAAAATAGTTGTAAAATCTTAGTAAATATTTGGCTTGTAATTATGTGGACTTATGGGACCCTGTGATGTAGTCTGAAAATTGGAGGTAAATGAGTCCTTCAAATACTGCCACGAAACACACACACGCCTATATGAAAGGAGCTAGTTTCGTGGTATAGTCAGGAGGAATCAAAAGCCTCCAATTCTCATACACGATCACAGGGTCCTTAAGATAATATTATGACTTGTAGTTCATCAATATTAAAGCACAATTAGAACTGATTTTTTTTTTCACTACAATGTCATGATGTTATTGGTTAGAACTTTCCTATATCATATTTAAACATTAACAATTATACAAACATATTAGTAGTAGTAGTAGTAGTAGTAGTAGTTGTTGTTGTTGTTGTTGTTATTGTTGTTGTAGTAGTAGTATATGTATATCTTTATAAAACATTAAAACAAATATCTGGAGTGTAATTTTTATGCATACATTCCCGGGAGAATATTTTTGAAAGCCGTGAGGGATCGTCCGGCCCCAGCTCGGCTCGGCTCGGCCTCGACTCGGCTCGGGTTGGCTCGGCTCGGCTATCACCATTTCGCCCTGGACTTCCAACAGACGAGGCGTAAAATCGGGCGCTGAGAGAGGATGTGCCTGGGCTTCCTTTTTTACCCCTGTGGCGGAGAGAGAGAGAGAGAGAGAGAGAGAGAGAGAGAGAGGAAAACGTGATAGAGAGGGATAGAAGATGAGAGAGAGAATAATTGTAATGAGTGGGTGTGAGGAAAAGAGAAAAGGGAGGGAATATAAAGGTGAGATGCTAGTAAGGAAAAAGTAGGAGTATTATGAGGGAAAATAAGGGTGAAAAAGTGAGTACAAAAAAAGGAGGAAAAAACTGAGATAGGATAAATAGGGAGAGAGGTAGTGTATAGAGAGGAGGGAGGAAGAAGAGTAGTTGGAAGGTAAGCCCGGAGGAAGAGGTAGAAGCAGAAGAGGAGAAAAGGGAGTAAGAGAGAAATGAGGAGGAGGAGAGGAGGAGGAGGAGGAGGAGGAGGAGGGAGGGACATGTAGAGGGAACAGGCGAGAGGGAAAGAGAAAGAGGAAGAGGCAGAGAGCGACGGGGGAAACAGGATGCCGATTTGCCGATTGCCAGTTGTCATAATTTTTCGTTCTGTCGTTGTGGTGATTCCTTGGGAGTAAACATTGTGAAGTATTGCCAACTCTTGTTTATCATTACCAAGAAGGATCATTGTTTCAGTTCTGTGAAGACGGAGGGTATGAGTACTTTGGTGCCGATGCTATGGGTGAGGTTATCTAGGAATGTGGCGGTAACCATTTTGAACCGGGCTGCGGATGTAAACAAACTGAGCGAGCGAAAAATATGCTCGGTCCGGGGCCACGGTGGCGCCTCCCCCTCTCATTGTGAGAACCTCTCCCAGCGCCCCGCCCCCCTGGCCCACTCGAAGGGAGGAGGGGGAGGAGGAAAGTAGAGAGGGAGAGGAATAGCGAACTCTTCCGAGTGTTCGAATCGTCCTGTAGGCTCCTAGATATATAAGCGTGTGTTTGTGTTTGATTTTCAATTTGCGCGCGCATGAGTTGTTGAGGCTGCATCTGACGGGCCCCTCGCATACACCCTTAGTTAAACCTCTGCTTGGTAGATGAATGCTTAACACTCAGGCTCATCATTCAGGATATAAATATTTGAACAGATTCCACTGACTGAGATGACTGAGTACCATACTCTTGGAATGCAGTATACACGATGCACATGTGAAGTACCAAGAGAACTGAGTCATAAAAGGAATAATTATCTGATAAACATCAAATGTGCGTTTTAAGAGCTTGAATATGTTAATAGCTAGTGTTGCAATGTTGCAAGTCACGTCGGGAGATGATTTCTGTTCAGTAAAAATATCCAATTTTTATTATTGTTTCATATTACTTCTAAACTCTTCCACAACAGCATTTCAGGAATATTAACTATAGTATGAGCATCAATTAATAGGCCAATTGAAATAGTTTTACCTTATGGCGTCATTATTACTTCCTATACTGATGAAAAAATTATTCTATTGACAGACAGAAATAATGCAAAAATTATCATCCATTGATTAATGGGTTAATCTCCTGTTGTCAGATAAGATGGCTCCTGATTCCTCCAAACAATGCCAAGAGGCAAATCCCTATCCGTACACTGAATAAATCTGTTTGTTGGCATAGTATGGAGTAAACAGCAAACCTCCAATTTAACCACAAGAGACTACAGGGACACGCCTTTAAAACTAACAGTATTATAACCTTTTTATATTTAAGGAATATTGTATGACCCATTAAGTAGAGTCATGTTAATAGTTTTGTCTTACCCATTCCTATATAGTAGTGGAGAACAGTGTTTATGTATTAGACAAGAACTAGTGGACCCAGGTGTGTGTGTGTGTGTGTGTGTGTGTAATAATAATAATGGTAATAATAATAATAAAATGTGGAGTTGAAGATATCAGGTGTGTGTGTGTGTGTGTGTGTGTGTGTATATACAAACCCAAGTACCAATGATCAGAGACGGCTCATAAAAAAAAAAAAACATCGAATTACAGTTGTTGGCAAAACATTTTCAGCTTTACAGACAATATAATGTTAAAAGATAACTGCTGCAAACAGAACCCCCCCCCAAAAAAAAAAAAAAAAAAAAATAATAATAATAATAATAATAATAAATAAATAAATAAATAAATAAATAAAGTATAACCTAACCATTTCGTTTGGTGTTGGTGTTCAATATGACCAGCTTCATGGATTATAAAAGGAAAGTTCCCATAAGTAACCAACCGTCTATTCGGTAAAATCCCTTTGCTACTTTGATGATGATACAGTTATAGTTACCCATAGGCCTATAGAGATGTGTCCTGGCAACTCTATGGAATTGACACTTCATTTATCGTATTCCTTACTGTACCCTTATACCCGAACTGTACTAAGGTTGAGAGCAGCATAATACACCTTTCCCTCTGAAGGCTTGCACTTTGAATGATAAAACCTTAATGTGACTTGATACAACCTTTATGCTAGTCAATGCAGTCTTACCTAACCTATACTAACTTAATTAATATAAGCAATGTACCCCGTCCTATCCTAAAAATAAAATATCCTAAAAGGTGAACAGTTTGGGTCCTGCTCCACGTATAGTCCTGTCTTGGTCTTTTCATCTTGTGCCGATAACTCTACGGGAGCACCTCGTCTCCTTTAATCCCGGCCTTCCATTGGACATACAGTAGAGTAGAGTATAGAGGCAGGGGAGGCATTGGACCACTGGTATTGAAGTGAGAGCGGGTCCTTTCCCAAACCTCCTTCACTGTACTGTAAGTGCCACATTCCTATAGTGAGATCCGTGTTTTTCATGTATAGGTCTTTGAATGGAACCGATTGCCGAGGGTGTCATATTCCATACAGAAAGTATATTTATCCTTTCCTTGATCTCCAACACCAGTGACATTAATAAGGCATAAAGCCACAAGTATCTCACGTTAAAGAAGTATACAGCACAGTGTTATTGGTGGAAAATATGGAGCAACTACTTCCTTCCTCTAAACTATTCCAAGCAACAACATACCATTATATATATATTTTATTTTCATTGGTCCTGTTTTTTGACATATACTTTGGAGGAACCAAGGCACTCTAATATACGACAAGTGTTATATCCACTTAAAAATTCCTCCACACGTCATTTACTTAGCATATTAACACTCGGGACTCATAAACATGTGGACGGTTCCCAGACACTAAAAAGAATATCCAGAACATATATTATATTTGAATAGAGTGTGCAAATATAAAAATATAAAACACCAGTAGAATGAATGGTTAGAAATATAAGTTACTTCACGCGACGTGTGTATTTGGGAAACTTATGACTTGAAGTTGTTGCATTGAAGGAATATCTCACAACATTAGGAACACTGCCTGGCAAATAGTTTATCCATTATTGAATACAATGCCATGGTAAAATAGTACCAAGCTGCAGAAATAAATATATATATATATATATCGTAAATTTGGCTCTATCTGCATTCATTTTGCATCCCCTCTGCGAAACAACGATGTGACTTGTGTTGGCCCCCTTCCTCTCTCTCTCTCTCTCTCTCTCTCTCTCTCTCTCTCTCTCTCTCTCTCTCTCTCTCTCTCTCTCTCTCTCTCATCCCCAGCTCAACCCTAACTGACTGACAACTGAGACCTTCCCTCACATCTGTGCCTCCTCCCCCCAGGCACCTGTCGCAGTCCTCCACCCCTTTCCTGGTCACACACACACACACACACACACACACACACACACACACACACACACACACACACACACACACACACACACACACACACACACACACACACACACACACACACACACACACACACACACACACACACACACACACACACACACACACACACACACACACACACACACACACACACACACACACACACACACACACACACACACACACACACAAGAAAATGATGTAGAAAATGGCCAAAACATGGTCTGTGTTGATAAATAATCTTGGCATCCTATACTCCAACTGGAAAAGATGAATGTGATGTGATATGATAATTATATATAAGAGTTGCATACTAATCAATCACCCATGAATACATTTGTGAAGGGTTTGTTGCCAGTAATGTGTCCAGGTAGTGTGGTTGGATATGTATTAATTGTCCATTAGGATTTTGTTTTATTCTCCCATCTTCCTTCCCTACCATGCATGCACTCTCAGTCTCTACCCTCGCTTTATTTTCACTCTTCTCTGTTCCCATTTTCCTACCCTATATATATCCTCTCAACTCTACTCCCCCACCACTCATGTACAGTCTCTACCGTCGCCTCCCTTCCACTCTTTTCCACTTCCATTTTCCTACTCCCTATTCCCCTATACTCCAATATCCCATTCACTCACTATCTACTCCTCCTCCACCTACACTCCCATTCTCTACACTACCCTTCCTCTCCCCTCCACACCACACCCCTCCCTATACACACACACACACCTGTACACGGGAAGGAGGGGAGAGGTCAGGTGTGCCGGGAGAGTACCGTGTTGACAATTGAAGCAATCATAGCGGTGGTTTATCTGAGGACGGGATGGCTGTCTGTATCACTCCCAAATCTATCAGGGCACAGGGATCATAACAACTATCCTGTGTGTGTCTCTCTCTCTCGCTTCACAGGGTATTATTATTATTATTATTATTGTTCTCTTATCTTTTACCTTTTATGTGTGATACGTTGGAATACATAGCCAAGTTTCTAACCTAGCATCATTCAACTCATCTTAATTTATTTGGTGGTGTATACAGTCATGTGAAAGAAAATAAAGTCCCCCTCCCTTCCTCCCTGAAGCATGAGAGACTTTGGATTACTGGTGACTTACGGGCTTAGCCATTATTTACTGCCGCCAGCCACGGTAATGACGTGACTCTCAGTGAGGTAATTGGGTTTCATATACCGCGGTCGCTGAGGGGGAAAAGTGTGTGTGTGTGTGTGTGTGTGTGTGTGTGTGGTGAGGTGTGCTTGTGTGTTTGTGAGCGAGGTTGTATCGTCCGTGTTTTTTAGGTGGGATGTGCCTGAGAGAGAGAGAGAGAGAGAGAAAGAGAGAGAGAGAGAGAGATCGCTGGAAGGCATCATTGTAGTGGCTTACTTGTAAATGGTTTAGTCGTTCGTTACTAATGTCAGACGACTTCTTTTATAAACAATAACCTGTAACAGGACAATATTAAATTTCCCCAATGTAATGTACACTCTTTTTTCTTCAATAATAATAATAATCTACCGAGTTTTAGTACTAAACATGTTAAGGGTTTTAATTTGCCAAAAAGAAAAAATTCAGACAACTGTACTATATACTGTCAATGTTAACGAATCAGTTACCATGATATAAGTAGGTTATCCACGGTTTGTCTCATATTTATTGGAATCATTTACCATTGAGTAGTATACAGTAGAGCCTCTCATACAACTCCACACCACGAGTTTAGAGCTGTATGTACACAAAAAAGTCTTAGTACAGATCATCATCATCGCCTATTGTCCAGTACTGTTTTCGTATACTGCCCTTAGAATGATGGCTGGTTTCCTTGTATGTTTACGTGCTGTTAAAACAAGAAGGTCCGCATAGGGATTTGTAAAACAGCATCTCAAGCTACCAGGTAATTAACACAGGGTACCCAAATTTTATTGAGAATTGCCTGTGTTAACCTCATGTGTTCTAGAGAAGCTATAGTAGGACTTGTAGTAATTCTTTCACGCTTTGACAATGTTAGACTACACGTTTATGTTTCTGTGAATGAATTGGTCTGTCGAAGCATGATAAAAATCCAGTCTTTCATGAACCCCTACACAGTGCCTAATGTTCTTTGTACTTTTCTCTAACACTAAAAGAATTTGCATGTTAGGGAAGGATTCTTTATATACGAAGTTTGAAAACTGTTTTTTCTTACCCTCTGAGCTACAAAAGTGGCTCATCTTTTATTGGATCAAACCTGACGATTTTATAATGTTAGAGTATGCATCCCCTCTTTTTTTTTATGTTTTTAAAATTGCATTGCTTCATAGGAGATATAGGAAATTGTTGAGGCAACTGACTGTATATACCAAACCATCACAGACACAGAACTGGCCATGTCAATTTTGGCAGGTACCTACAAGTTCCATCAGAGCCAGACGGAGTCAGTACAACAGGCCAGAGCAGACAGATCTGCACGTTCACTGTTTTATCACTTCGTTACTCAGGGCCTCTAAATCTTGCCAGCTGAGCCTTTATTAGGACTGGCGGTGCGCTGGAAAAGCTCTCATTACTTCAAGCTTAGCAGGGCCCGGATCCGTCAGTAGTTTGTGACTCTCCCCTTCTCTCCAACTTTCACCCCTCGCTGCAGTTTCTCCATAACTCTTCGGCCTTCTTGTTTACAAAATTGCAACGTACCCTCGTTTGCGGCTTCATTTTGTTCCTGCTCTTCACAACTTTTTTAGAATTCCGTAATTGAATTGGTCTCTTAGTTTCCTTCACTCACTTCCAAGATTTAATATCGGTTTTCTTATGTTATTTTTAACTGTACTGTCCACCACTTTGTTTCAGAATGATATAGTCTCACTCCTATACATAAGTTTCATTATAGCTGTGTCCATTTTTTTTTTTTTTTTTTACTGAACTGATTGCGTACAATACTGACCACATCAGGTAGGCTACATAATAATAACTAGTAAGATTGTGGTGGCTTTTTGTTTTAATTAATCCAATTTTCTGATCACGCCAATATTCATCTTATAAACAACAGCT
The DNA here is from genome assembly GCA_033782935.1 of Petrolisthes cinctipes. Classification (NCBI taxonomy): domain Eukaryota; kingdom Metazoa; phylum Arthropoda; class Malacostraca; order Decapoda; family Porcellanidae; genus Petrolisthes; species Petrolisthes cinctipes. The sequence continues at coordinate 9,655 of JAWQEG010008590.1, forward strand.
GGAAAAGGTTTATGCATTTTACACACAGATGTGATGACAAAAACGTACCGTATAAGTAGTTAAATTAATAGAGGATTATTAGACACCTTTACACCGTCAGTGATATTATTATTATTATTATTGTTATTTTTATTATTATTATTATTTTTATTTTTATTTTTATTATTATTATTATTATTATTATTATTATTATTATTATTGTTATTGTTATTATTATTATTGTACTGTCATTTATGTGTTGTATGTTTGTGTTTCGGATATTAACCATACAGTACATGAAAAACTACAGATATTAATGAACTTATCTGGTGAGTGTTGGAGTTCCTGATTATTTCACGTTAATATGGAGGTAATTCGCTTTTATTTCATTGGAGTGCCTTGATTCCTCCAAAGTATGCCAGGAGACATGACCAGATGAACAAAAATAATGGTGGCCTGTTGGTTGGAATAGTTTGGAGGAATCATTTGCTCCAGGTTTACCTACACTGTACTTCCCCCTTAACGTTCTGTTGAGACGAACAATGAAGGAGCAGGTGTGGTGTGAGAGCAACGAGAACTACTACTACTACTACTACTATTATTACTACTACTACTACTGTACCTTTATTTCTACTACATCTACCATCGTCACTGCCACTACCACATCACTACTACTACCACTACCACCACTACCATCATATCTACTACACCTACCATCATCACTACCACTATCACATCACTACTACCACCACCACCACCACCACCACCATCTCTACTACCACCACCACCACCATCTCTACTACACCTACCATCGTCACTAATACAACTATCACCATCACTACTACCACTACCACCGTCTCTTCTACCACTACCACTATCACCATCTCTACTACCACTACCACCACTACCACTGTTGTTGATAGTGGCAACCAATATTATGAGGGATGATATATTAAAAGTTATATATACTATTTTTTAATGTGTGTGTGTGTGTGGCTCCTGTATAATGTGTGTGTGTGTGTGTGTGTGTGTGTGTGTGTGTGTGTGTGTGTGTGTGTGGCTCCTGTACATTTTAGTATAGTTTAGGATATTGTTAGAAGCAGAAGGGTGATACATTGGAGCGCATAGATTCCTCCATTAATATACCAGGAAACAGGACCAGATTGACAAAAATACTGGTGTCCTGTTGCCTGGAATAGTTTGGAGGAATCAGTTGCTCCAGATTTATCAGCAGTATACTACTACTACCTTATCCCCTTAGGTCTTAGGAGTGTGTGACAGACAGCAATAATGAGATGGATTTAATGAAGGGCTGTTACGTCAGTGTGTGTTAATATGTATGTGTGTTTTATGTATGTGTATTATGTATGTATAATATGTATGTGTTAATATGTATGTTTATCATGTGTGTGTTAATATGTAGGCTATGTGTATTATGCATGTGTTAATATGTATGTATTATGAATGTGTATATTATGTATGTGTTATTATGTATGTGTATAATATGTATGTGTTAATTAATATATATGTGTTATGTCAGTGGTGAAGATGATGGTGGTGGAATGTGTGTATTACGTCAGTGAAGGTGGTAGTGTTGGTGGTATTTTGATGTGTGTGCGTTCGTGTGTGTGTCTTTATATGTGTTCCCTCGTGACCCGCTAGGTGGCAGCTCCTCCCAGACCTTCCACCCGTACCCTCTCTCTCTCTCTCTCTCTCTCTGTTAGGATTGAGAATAATTTTTTTCCTTCGGTATCTTCTTCATTAAGTTTAGGTTCAATTATTTAATTTACTTGATGTTTATAAGATTTAGTGACAACATACTTCTATATTTTCAGTACAAATAAATTACAAAGTACAGAAAATTAAAACAAAATGCATTCTATAATATTATATAAAATACTCTAAGGTCAGATAAGAAACTACAATGTACAAAAATAATATGGAAGACCAGAATATTAATTTATTAACCTCTCCTGCTTTAGTACAGTAGGTGAGATAAAAGGAAATTTGGTATTACAGGTGATAAGAAGGTCATTGATTCAGTCGACCTGTGCCTACATATAACTTACCACACATATAAATACTGATGATGTCTGATTCTTGGCACAGTTGGGGGGATAATATGTTGTATCCAAGTTGGTAGCATTACGTATATAATATCTGAGGGCTTAAGGATAGTAATTAGTACACTGTTGGTAAATCTGAACCAACTGATTCCTCCAAACTATTCCAAGCAACAGGGCACCAGTATTTTTGTTCATCTGGTCTTGTTTACTTGCATGAATTGGAGGAATCAAGACACTCTAATGAACCAAAAGTGTAGCAACAAGACTAAATATCTAAAGCACAATAAAATCCATAGGTGGTTGATTCAGAGTTGTTGTTGTTGTTATGATTAAAGTGGAAGCTACAGATGCCTACAACCTATGCCAAAAAAAAAAAAAAAAAAAAAAAAAGCTATGGTTGTATAATTCGTTTGGTCTGTTTTGTGGCATAGTTTTGAGGAATCAGAAGCCTCCATTTTATCACCATCCCTTGTCCCTCGAGAAAGAAAATAAGTCAACAAGAGAGAGAACACAAGATGATAAAAATACAAGGTTGTTTGTTATGTAACTCGTATGTGCGTCAGTGTGCGTGAACAAACACACACACACACACACACACACACACACACACACACACACACACACACACACACACAAACGGACAAGTATCACACACACACACTCACGGGCATGTATCACACACACACACACACTCACGGACATGTATCACATAAACACACACACACACACACACGGACATGCATCACAGTATCACACACACACGGACATGTATCACATAAACACACACACACACACACACACACACACACTCACGGACATGTATCACACAAACACACACACACGGACATGTATCACACACACACACACACACACACACACACACACACACACACACACGCACCTCATCAATCCTTTTATGTAAGTCACCTTCTACCCCCTTCCTTCCCTCTCACTCCCCCCTTCCTTCCCTCTCACTCCCCCCTTCCTTCCCTCTCACCCCCCCCCCTTCCTTCCCTCTCACCCCCCCCTTCTCCTTCCCTCTCACTCTCCCCTTCCTTCCCTCTCACCCCCCCCCTTTCCTTCCCTCTCACCCACCCCCTTCCTTCCCTCTCACTCCCCCCTCCTTCCCTCTCACCCCACCCCCCTCTCATCCACCTCCCCCCATCTCTTCCGTCCGTCCCTCTCTTAATCCTTCCTCTCTCCCCCCTGTCATAGACGCCCATTTATTATTCACCCTCTTCATCTCTCTCTCTCTCTCTCTCTCTCTCTCTCTCTCTCTCTAAAAGCACACCGTATATATTTTGCAACTCACGTGTGATTTTGCATCGCCATATTTGTAGGGTCTCTATCTTACTAACTTCCCTTTTGTATACATTTTTAATATGTGTGAAATTATGATATATTATTTTGTAAGGTGTCTATCGTACTACCTTTCCCTTTTGTATACACTTTTAAAATGTGGGTAAATATATATGTGTAACACCTCTATCATACTAACTTCCCTTTTGTATAAACTTTTAAAATGTGTGTAAATATATATGTGTAATACCTCTATCATACTAACTTCCCTTTTGTATACACTTGTAATATGTGTGTAATTATGATATATGCAGGCTAGACCCTATATCGTACTACCTTCCCTTTTGTATACACTTTTAATTGCACCAACCGATACACCTTCACCATAGAGTCGCCCATAGAGAAGTCATATCAGTCCCTTGCCTCCCTTCGTCTCTCTATTCGTTCTTTTGTGGGTGAATTGGAAGGTCTCTGATTCCTCCAAACTATGCCACGAAACAGATCCCTTATTTAATAACATATTGAGGGCGACTGTTCTTTTATTTTATTTTTTTATTTTTTATTATTATTGTTATTTAATTTTTTTTTTTTTATTATTATTATTATTATTATTATTATTATTGTTGTTGTTATTATTATTTTTATTTTTATTTTATTTATTTTTATTTTATTTATTTATTTATATCTTTTGCATAGTTAGGAGGAATAATTTGCCTTTCAATATGCCAACAAGAGGAGGGCTTACAGATTCCTCCACACTACTCCTGGAAACAAACAAACAAATCACCTCTGTGTTACTCTATAAGGGGAGGTCGATTCGTTTGGAGGATGCACCGGCCTTCTAAATTTTCTATAGCACGAGTTTCTCCCCTCAGCCATACATTGAATTATTACGAATAGTTACGAATATGATTTTTTACCATATGTGTCGCATTTTCCTCGTATAGGTCACTCGTATTTTGAAACATTTTGTCTTTTGTTCATTATTATTCACTTTGCATGATCTACAAACAATGGAAATTAAGAGTTATGTAAGGAATTTTAACAGCTGAGTCTTGTGGTTAGTTAGTATATATGGTGTTGGTAAAATCTGGAGCAACTGATTCCTCCACACTATTCCAAGCAACAGGACACGATTATTTTTGTCTATTTGGTCCTGTTTTCTGGCATGCTTTTGGAGGAATCAGGGCACTCACAATTTATCAGCAAGTATCAGACACAGGATATATATATAAACGTTGAAATTGGTTTACTGGTATGTCAGATGATTCCAAACAACTTCAACAAGACCTGGATACTTATTATGGCTCGTGACTGTACATACAAACATAATTATACTTCTTCAATCCCTCAAGCCACAGCAGACGTGTTTTTTTTTTCTTCCTTTCCTGCCTCCCTCGTCTTCTTGTCATCCATCCATCCCCTCTCCTGCTCTCCTTTACCCTCACCTTTTCTCTCTTCACACCCTCTCTATCCTCTCGTAAATCCCTCTTGCTTCGCTCACCTAATCTTCTCAGGGTTTGTTTTCCTGACTGACAATGCACTTTATTCTTTTGCTCTTTGTTATTGTAAGGGGATAGTACAGTTATATTTTTGGTACATTGGAGCGTCTTGATTCCTCCAGACCATTCCCAGCAACAGACCACCATTATTTTTGTTGATCTGGTCCTGTTTCCTGGCACACCCTGGAGCAATCAAGCCACTCTTAATTTACCAAATGTGTATTACACCCTTAAGAAACCTGTGGTGTAGCCGTGGAGTTAAGGGGGAAGTACAGTGTTGGCAAATCTGGAGCAACTGATTTCTCCAAACTATTCAGGCAAACAGGATACCATTATTTTTCTTCATCTGGGTCTGTTTCCTGGCATACTTTGGAGGAATCAAGGCGCTCCAATTAATCTATCAAAAGTATACTGTTCCCTTAAAAGATATACGTATAGATTCCTTCACCATGAACAGATTCCCTCAGTATACAGTAGGTGCAGTTTTCTTTTAAGGACTCTGTGATCGTGTTTGAAAATTGGAGGCTTCTGATTCCTCCTGACTAGGCCACGAAACAAGCTCCTTCCATGTAATATTATAGGTGTGTATGTTTCGTGGCAATATTTGAAAGACTCGTATACCTCCATTTTACTGACTAACATCACACACAGCCAGGGTCCCTTAATTAAAGATATCGTATAGGAATTAGGTGGCACTGTACGATGAGTCCAAAGACACATTAAAGAGCCCATCGTACCAGTACCACACCATCGTCAACACCATGAAATGTCCTTTGCCTACGGTCCTTTGATAGATGCATACATAGATAGATAGACAGACTAAGAGAGAGAGAGAGAGAGAGAGAGAGAGAGAGAGAGAGAGAGAGAATGTAATGTCACTAGTGAGGCTTGAGGGAGCGGCCACCGTCTTCAGCACTTAGCACGCTTCCCGGGGAATCTAATTTGCATTGGAGATGATAATCAGCTTTCCTCCTCCTCCTCCTCCTCCACCTACTGCTGCTGCTACTCCTCCTCATTCTCTTGCTCCTCTCCTCTCTTCTCCCTCCTCTCTCCTCATACTCTCCTCTCCTCCTACTCTCCTTCCTCCTCCTACTCTTCTCTCTACTCCTCCTCCTACTCTTCTCTCTACTCCTCCTCCTACTCTTCTCTCTCCTCCTCCTACTCTTCTCTCTCCTCCTCCTACTCTCTCCTCCCCTACTCTTCTCTCTCTCTCCATCTCTTCTCTCTCCTCCTCCTAACTCTTCTCTCTCCTCCTCCTACTCTTCTCTCTCCTTTGCTACACCTTCTCTTCATTATCTATCTCCTCCTCTCCTCCAAAATCCATCTCTTCCTTTTCCTTCTTTGCCTTATATTATCGAACATCTCTCTCTATCTTCCTTTTTATTCCTTCCCTCCCCCCCACCCCCATATTCATTTTCATTATTATTTTCCTGTGCTGATCCTTAAGAATCCTTCGAAGGGCACAAAGGTCATCAATAATCACAACCAAAATTCTGTGTATATAAGGATAATTAAGTTAACCCTCAGCCAGCGATTGTGAGACGCGATTAATATATACCTACAGTATCATACCACTAACTTGATCCTTATCTAATCCATCAGTCTATATTATTTTAATCTATAGGTTTCTCTGTACTGTCAAAGCTTTCTCTCTCTCTTCTTCTTCTGTTGCCTCACTATACAGTATACACATCTCTGCCTGTATGTATATATCATCATCCTTTACACACACACACACACACACACACACACACACACGTACAAACTCTATTCCCTTTTGCGTTCACACATAGCTTTCAAACAACGAGCCCATTTTTTTCCTATACCGTGGCTGGCCAAATGTTTTTTCTCCCACAAAGAAGTACAGTTTGTAATTAAGAGTTTTTTTTATTAAAGGCTTGAGGGACACACACACACACACACACACACACACACACACACACACACAGCACACACACAGTCAGTCTCTCTCTCTCTCTCTCTCTCTCTCTCTCTCTCTCTCTCTCTCTCTCTTCTCTCTCTCTCTCTCTCTCTCTCTCTCTCTCTCTCTCTCTCTCTCTCTCTCTCTCTCTCTCTCTCTCTCTCTCTCTCTCTCTCTCTCTCTCTCTCTCTCTGTGTTGTGTGTGTGAGAGAGAGAGAGAATATAGATGGTGGTATATTGGTGTGGATGCTCATGACGGTGGTATGTTAGGGAGGGAGAGGATGGTTCAGTGACTGTTGTTTAGGGGATGGTGGTATATTGAAGAACAAATAGAAGTGGACGTGTTTAATGTTATTAGAAGCATTTTTTTTTTTTATTATTATTATTATTATTATTTTTTTTTTTATTTTTTTTTTATTTTATTTTTTTTTTTTTGAGGGGGAAGGGAGTTTAAAGAAAAGTGAACAGACGTCATGAGGACTTAGAATTTTCAGGTGTGTATGTCGTGAAAATTTTTAAGAGCTCTTGGTGTTACTTACCACACATTTAAATATACCAACGTTATGTGTCCAAAATAATAATAATAATAATAATAATAATAATAATAATAATAATAATAGATAGATACCGAGGATTAAGGAAAAAAAAAAATATATCCTCTCTCCTGCATATGGTGTATTGTTAATTATATTTCATATCATGGGCTCTCTGCTACATCTCTCCTTAACCCACTCTTCTTGAAATATTAAAATGTCGCTCTTGCTCCCCCCGGCACCTGAACTTGGAAACTCCGTTCTACATAGGCGCCATTTTTACCCCGCGCGCCACTGGCTTTTGGCGGGAACCGGATGGAGGAAAAACGCGGGAAAAATACTGGTACGTACACTTTTGGCGGGAACAGTTTATGAGGACGGCACCTGAGAGGAAGAGGAAGGGAGTGGAAATGCCAGAGAGTGAGGCTAATTCTTTGTTAGTATTTTCAAATAGTAAAAATATAGAAATATTACAACTGCTGAAATGAAACTTGGGAATTCTCTGAAATTAGAAGGGATGGTAGAATTATATGATGTATTTAAGTGTAGTTTAAGAGAATTTAAGAGAATATTAACCCAAAATTTCCCAGTCTATAAATTATTATATACTTCAACCCTTGACAGCATCAGTAATTGTTCGAAACAACACTGAGCGAGTTGCATTAATCTTAAACTTTGACACTTAGAAGTAATTTAGTGTTTTGTGAGAAGATTATGAACATTGTCAGAGTGTGTGTACTAACTATGATGGTAGGGGTATTATAATTTGGAGTATCATGAGGCAAAGGTCGGAGAATAAAATTGATTATTTGATAACATGGCAAACAATGAAAAAAAATAAAATGAAACACAGGAGAAAAAAAAAAAAGAACTTACAAACACAAGCCAGAAAAATAGTTCCCGTGAGGGAAGTGGGTGGCTGGGGGACGGAAGTGTGTAATCCTGCATCACTTTAAAAGCTGCTGCTGTTGCTGCTGTTGCTGTTGCTGCTGCTGTTGAAATTTTGTCTAGGAGTTGTGTGGCACGTCATGCAGTAGGGAACTCCCGTACACATATGGTTAACTTGTTCACCTCCATTTCGTTGGGACCAGGGGGAGGGACAGTAAAGTGGGTGGTAGTACGTCTTTTCATGTTATCTGTATAATAATAATAAAGCACAACACTTGAACTTGGCTGATGCTTTCACCTCCCGATTAAATTACATAAACGTACCATACTCGTGGATTGTTACCTGGATGGTTATGCAGTCACATACGTTTGTTTGTTTGTTCATGTACTTAACATATTATAACCATTGGATGACAGTTGTGCTCCCCACCGATAAGAAAAATAGTTTGTTGTTAGTATGAGAACAATGCAGAAGTCTTCAGTTGTTGCTGATTCGTCAAAGGCATAATATAATCTTGCCTCTGGTCGAAACATTGGGGGATATTTGTAGTAATTTGCAGTAGTTGAACACAACGTGGGTCTTAATACGTGCGAGTCACAATGTTTCGTCTAGTTTAAACAATCATCCGTAGTGCCCAGTAAGATGATAGTTAGTGATAGTGTGTTTCACTGTCCACACTCAATCTGTCTCTTCTACCAACGGGTCCTCCCGAAATATGATATGCTCAAGTATTATTCAGACGTCTCACTCCGAAACGTCCAGCTCACTCTTGTCTCCTGCACTT
>JAWQEG010008591.1:0-25195 GCA_033782935.1 Petrolisthes cinctipes
CTTCCCTTCTATTCCTCCTTTCACAGCAGTCAACCTACACTACACCATCCATCTTTATACATTAGCTGTCTGCTCGTCAACCATTATTCTTTCTATATAACGCCTACAAACACGCCAGGTCCCTCCTACCTCCTTCCCTTCCACTCATCTACCAGACCACCAAAACCAGTTGTGTGGGAACCTGGAACCGCCTGTTCTAGCCAGCCACCTCTACCTGCACATCCATAGAAATATTATAATGCTATTCTTATTTCAAGCAGTGTGGGAAAGGGGAGAATCTGGTTCTAGAGTGGACTGAAGTGACTGTCGGAATATAGCATATAGCTTAGGTTAGGATTTCTGTATTCAACAGGTACCGCTGTAGTACTACAGTAGTATGTTAGATTGATTGAACTTTGTAGTTATTATTATTTAACTTGTACAGAGAAAGATAAGAATATTGTCTAGAAAACTAGTGAAAAGATCAGGTGAATAACGATCTATTCGACCTCGGTTGGTAGGCGAGGCCTATATAAGTTTCAATGTAATACATTGTGTGTCGGTGATTATCGGACACAACAACCACATCCCCTCTGGTCTTCCATTGTACACTTGGCATATATAAAAGACTGTCTGCCCTGGACACAGTAATTATTGTAGGCCTACCTGAATTATTTATTGTAAGTGAAAAGAAAAGAAAAGAAAAGAAAAGAGAGCTTTGAACACTAGATAGTTTAGTTATTTGTTGACCTGTTACCTTGTTATGTTTCATAAGATCTTAGTTGACGAGGTTGTGTCTCATACATGTGAGGGAACTTGGGGCAAGGAGTATCAGACAACCTTTTTCTACTGTACTTTGGAAAACAATATCTCATGCAGACTGAAGATTGATTGACTAGGAAGACTAACGCTGATGAGGGGAAAGTTCAGTTAGAATTTGTGTATCATTGCCTTGTACGAATAGAAAGATTTAGGATACATGGAACTTACTGTAGTTGTGTTAATTTTGGATCTAAAAAATTCCTTGCAGTTATATCAGATAAATGTCCTGCCCGTCTTGTGTGAGTGTTAAAATCTTCAACAATATCGATGACGAGGAAGTGGAGCATCTTGCTTATACATATCAAGATCAATAAGACTAGTGTTATTGGTCTTGATACATATATATTACTGTCTGTGGTGAGGGATGGATGCTGCAGAGAAAATTGTCCAAGTAAAAGAAGGCACCAAGCTCATAACTCACTAACTTTCTATTCTCACAAGTAGCCTATCTCTCCCTGGTGTGTTTTCTCGGTCAGTGGGAGGATGCTGCTGCTGTGGTTTCAATACATCTTTGGTGGTTTCTTGACAAGTTACGTCGTCGACTGCGTCATCATTCATCGTTGTAACAGTCTCTGGTACTTTGGCTTTAGTCACGGATTCCGTCAGTGTGTTTCTCTCTCTCTCTCTCTCTCTCTCTCTCTCTCTCTCTCTCTCTCTCTCTCTCTCTCTCTCTCTCAAGTGTGCGTGTGTGTGTGTGCGCGTGTGCTTGTGCTTGTGAGTGTGTGTGTGGTGTGTGTGTGTGTGTGTGTGCTCGCGCTTCTGTGTGTGTTTTTGCATGTGTGTGTGTGCGTGTGGAGAGATTGTTTTCTCGAGTGAGTGAAGGGGGAGTGTTGAGCGGTGCGTGGTGTCATGTGACCAGCTTGGTACCACGATACTTGACACTTGTGGTGACACTCTTACTTCTCACACGCTTTCCAATGCTACTTTTTACCTTCTTTCTTCCCTCCGTCCTCCCTTCCTTTGTACTCCCTGTCTTCTAGCTTTCTTCCTTCTCATTATCGTTTTTCTTACCTGCTTTCATTCTTTTTTTCCTCATCACCTTCTGTCTCTCTACTTTTATTTCCCTTTTTCCTTTCCTACTTCCGTCTCTCCATTTACATGCTCATACTCCAGCTATACTTATTATGAAAGGTCTGGCTGTGTTTTGATAGTGGCCAGAGACGTAATGTTGGTGGTTGAGGCCTTGTGTAATGATAGGAGTTATGGTGCTGGAATTGTTGGGGATACTGGTGTAGTGAAAATTGTTGTGGTGGTATTGGTGGTGGAAATGTTGGTTGTGACAGTGTAAATGTTTATGATACGTGTGAGAGAGAGAGAGAGAGAGAGAGAGAGAGAGAGAGAGAGAGAGAGAGAGAGAGAGAGAATATGTAATTTTATCAGGTTATTTATGGAACTGCATTCTTTTGGCCCAACGTGACTTCTCTTTACGTACTTTTCCAAGCTTAGCCAAAACGATGTAATTCTACCAATCTAATCTACTTTGCTTTGTGGCTTATTTGTTATTTTTTTTTAATGTTAGCGGTGGAAATGTTGATATTGGTGTAAAAAAAAAATGTTGGTAATAGTGATGGTAGCTTTAGAACCACCAGAATCCCAGACCTAATAAATTCATTAGCCGGTCCGACCCGTTTGACATTACGTGAATAGTGATGGTGGTGGTGGTGGTGGTGGTGTTGATGGTGGTCGTGGTGTTGGTAGTGGTGATGGTGATAGATGTCGTGGTGATAGTGATGGTATTGGTGGTGGTCGTGGTATTGGTGTTGGTGAAGGTGGTCGTCGTGGTGATGGTGATGGTTAAGGTGGTCGTCTTGGTGCTGCTGGTGATGGTCGTGGTCGTGATGGTCGTTGTGGTGGTCATATTGTGGTTATGTAACACTGTAGTCGACAGGTAGATGAGTAGATAAACACCCACAGAGACAGAGAGATAGATAATACAGATAGGTAAGCGATGAGGGAGGTGGATCTGCGGTGAATTAACTGTTGTACGAGATGGGCCTCTAGATTGGAGTAGCTGAACGTTATAGTTGAGTCGACGAACAGTTAGTTACATAGATTAAAGATACAACATGCAGCATAAGGGAAAAGTTGTGGTGGCTAATGATAGAAGATTAGTTTGGTAGTACACTCGCAATCCAAAATATGTATCCAGGCTTGCTTTAAATAGCCTGATCGAATAATAAGCGAGCTCAAATAATATTCTCCTCCTCCTCCTCCTCATACTTTCCTCCTCCTCATCATCATCCTTTCCTCCTCCTCCTCATCATCATCATCCTTCTTTCATCCTCCTCCTCATCATCATACTTTCCTCCGCATATCATCATCCTTTCCTCCTCCTCATACTTTCCACCTCTTCATCATCATCATCATCCTCCTCCTCATCATCATACTTTCCTCCATCATCATCATCCTTTCCTCCTCATAATCATCCTTTCCTCCTCCTCATTCTCATCCTTTCTTCCTTCACCTCCTGTAACCCTACCCACCTACCAGTCAGTCAGTCAGTCACCTGCTTCAGACACCAATACCTCACTCACTCCACACCCATCCACACTCATCGTCAACACTCCTCCTATTCGTGCTTGTCCGTTCTATCGTGTTATTGCGACTCCGAAATACGGCATTTATCGTCTTGTGCTGCTCATAGATGGTAACCCACTATCACCACTACGTAAAAAGCTGAAAAAAAAAGATATCACGACCATTGGACTGATAGTTTTTGAGGAAGGTGCAAAGTCGTGCCACTTATAACAAGTTTTTTCAATCCACAATCCAACTCTGCATGAAAAAAAAAAAAAAAAATACACAACAAATGAAAATAATTAAGACACTTTCCTACTTTTAGTGTCATTGTTAACAGTGCCAGTGATCTTGATAAACAGCACTTTGCTATCTGTAGAGGGAGGGAGGAGACCACCACACTGGACAGATAGATATATGGTGAGCCGTGTTGTCTTCCTTGGAGCAAACTTAAGACATTATTGTGGATTGATAGAAACTTAAATAACCACCATTGCATACAATAATTTACTCTGTCTATTAACTTCCACGAAGAAAAGTGGATTGTGGTAATCTTTTATGTAATATTCGCCCATGTTTGAGTTGGAAAGACGTTAGTTTGCCGAAATATTCGAGAGTAAAGTTATATAAATAAGGTGACTGGACAAAGACCCATTGCTTGTGCTACACAGTGGACCAAGGTGAGGTGGAAGTAAAGGCTTATGATTGTAATTTAGATATACCGTACCACAAATCCATTTATGTCACCGGAACAGATTAACGCCACTGTTTTGATTCCATAGTGTCACTGGTGTCACCCAGGTGTGCTACAGTTACGAATGTAACGCAAGATTATCACATGTTATGGTCAGTCTGGAAAAATATAGATACGAACAGTTATAACAGGAAAATTAAGAAGTATGATTAGTGTGTAAAAAGTAAAAAAAATGGATGTTGTATTACGATAGAAAATTAACTGTATGATTGTAGCAAATCTGATATCCATTCGTTTACTATATTTCGACTCAAAGTGCTATATATAACCCATGAACTCACAGTGCCACAATCCATCATCTAGCAGTGCCATAATCTGTCGACTTAGAGTGTGACAATAACTGACCCATTTACGGTGTTATGGTGATGCTGGAGTATTTGAGAAGAAAGAGATGGTGGTCGTCTTTCACCTCCTCTTCCTCTCTTCCTGCTCCCTCCCTCCTCCCCTCCCCTCCACCTTCCACCCGCAGTATTCCACCTCCAACAGTCTTCTCTACCTCCACTTCTCAGTCGCCACATACGAAGCCATTTCCCGCTGTCTCCACTTCCACAACGACCACCAATACCTCAAACAATAATACCACCGTCCCTATTGCTATACCTGTATCTTCCAAAAATCCACCACCACCCCTGACATCCAACTCCACCTCTTCAGCCACAACAACAACAACAACAACAAAATCAAACATCACTCTAATACTTCGTTCACCCACGACATCTACCTACCACACCCCAACTACAACGACTACCACTACTACCATTCCTCACACGTTATCCCGAACAACCACAACTACTACCACCATCTCCCACACCCCATCTTCCTCCACCCGAACCACAACCACCTTCCCCCCTCTCGTCCGTTCCCCTGCCGTCCCCATCCCACGCCCCCCCTCGTCCCGTCCCCTCCCCTTCATACGCTGGAGCACCACCACCAGCTCCCCCTGCCACCGTGCCCACCGTCGTCCCTCCTCGCTGCCTCTACCAGGTTGGAGAAAGGTGAGGGAAGGGATCCGTTGAGGCAGGCCAAATTTATGATATTTTTATGTTCTCGTCATGTATAGCATATGTGTGGTACTTTTTTTATTTGTAGCATTGTGTATAGTTTGTTAATGACAAGGTAGAAACAAGTGGGAATATCTCCACCCGAAGCTCTAGCAGGAAATATGGAGGGAAATTTTGTTTGTCTACATGTAAATATTATTTGTCGTCTGTACACAAGCTTCATGAAGGAAAGATTGTCAGGAGACAATACAGTTACTGTTAAGAGATCAAACACTTCTCGTAACAACCTGGGATTGATAAAGCAACCTTGCTAATGTGATATATATATATACACTGGTGTCCATGTTTCACTTTCTTTGGGATCATGTTTGTATAGTCCCACACGATGATCCGGTGAGTGCTGGGGTCGGGTACATGCTATTCATTTTTATACTGGAACTCATAGTATTTGGTTCCATAGAAAATCAGTAGGGTTCAGTGGGGATGTGATAATGTTGACTAATTGGAGGCTGTGGGTTTCTCAAAAGTTTTCCAAAACAGATTTTTACAGGTTCGGTTGTACTGTTTGATGGCACACCGCTTTAAGAAATCACTAGTCATTGCATCATTTTTATTAACCCCCTTAGAAACTTTTGTTGTCATCAGTGTCCTTCGAGTATAATTAAGAATACGGTGGTGGATGTCCTGTTTCACCAGTTCCCTCACCAGTTAATCAACAAACCTGTCAGTCTCAGTCGTCGCCGCCAACCCAGACCAGCTAGTCTAGTCAGGCCAGGTAGGTGTGTGTGACTCATCCCACTCCGAAGCCCAGTATTACATATTCATATATTGACTTACATGTAGATGATTTACGTCGTTTTAGGACATGCAATAGTAGCCAAAAATTATTCTGAGGTTTGATTTTAATGGTACAGAACGTGCGGAAAATAAATCTGAGAGTGCATTATTGGTTGGGAGTAATCGTCATATGAACACTAATTAAAAGGCTGAATTATTCACACATACGCACCCACAAACAACGTGTATTTAATGTTAGCGTTGATGGTTTTTATTCGATTATTCAGCCAGAGAATGTACGAATAGAGTCATAGGTAAGCAAGTCTTTCAAAGAAAACCAGACTGTCTGTTCATTTAGAGAAAACGTAGGGATTACAGGGTGTCTTGTGTATATAACCAACTTCTTCTATTTTCAGTAATACACATTGGTAATGCATGACTGTGAAATACAGTGATAATTTTCTTTTTATGGCTGATTAAATGACCACATCCGATATCATTACCTTACATCTTATTGACAAATACATGACTCGACATCTATCGACCCGTCACCTTGTCGAGTGTCCCCCTTATGTATACACAGTGTTGACGCATAGCCTACACTAACTCAAACTTGACTACTACAACACAGATATTTTCTATATTCACCTCATACATCTAAAATATCCTCTCCCTATCTACGTACTTCACATACATCGTGACGAGAGACTTTTTGGATGTTACTCCTCTTCTGGAGAAATGAATTGTCTCCTGCAGTAGATGGTTTGGGCTGTCGTCATGATTGTATACGTGATTCCTTCGTACTGTACCAAGAAACTAAATATATACCACGCAACTCTTGAAGGACGGGCTATTATCTACGCCGGCTTGAATTATCTGGTCGAAATACAAGTATAATCAATTGTCGCCAGTTGCCTCTAGTAAAGATTACGTAAAACGCCACAATTAATACACTTTTACCTCTTTTCGTAATCCTGCCAACAAATAGACAGAAAGACAGACAAACAAGCAAAATAATCTTATCAAAATATTACCCCCTGGCGGATGTAATAATAATGTTTTCCTGTGACAGCATTTGTTTGTGTCAGTAAGATAAAATTACACAACTCTTTAACTGGTGTTGTGTGCAAGAGTCATCTACTCATAATAATATATATGCTTACGGTGCATAGCAGGCAAATAATTCCTTTATATGGCACTAAAAGACATGATGTTTCAGTTTAGCTGGTCGCTTTTGTTACACAATTTGTAAGACTAGGCAGCCCGGGCTTCCATTTCACTAACAGCATATCATACGTAGTCTATCCCCTCTCAACTTATGAATCAGTTATGAGGTTTGTAAGACTAGGCAGCCCTTCCATTTCACTGACAGCATATCATACGTACTTTATCCCCTCTAAACTAATGAATCAACTACGAGGTTTGTAAGACTCGGCAGATCTTCCATTTCACTGACAGCAATTCATACGTACTTTATCTCCTTAACTCGTGCATCAATTACAGAGTGAGTAAGCCTAATAAGAGCTGCGACTGCTTGACAAGTGTTGTGTCTAGACTCAAAATAAATATCCTGAGTCATGGTCCTTACTCAACCTGGATTATTAAAGGCGGCAACACACGAGGCTTGTGGTGTTCCATTTTCACCAGGATGCTCATTACTATTATTATTATCATCAGTACTGTTTGTTCTCTCCTCTCTCTCTCTCTCTCTCTCTCTCTCTCTCTCTCTCTCTCTCTCTCTCTCTCTCTCTCTCTCTCTTTTGAGGCATGGGAGAAGCAGACGGAGATATAAAAAGGTGGTTAGGGTGAGAATCACAAAGAATGTGGGAAAGAAGAGAGAGAGAGAGAGAGAGAGCAGTGGGAAAAGGAAAGAAGAGGGTAAGAACCTATTACAGTCACAGTATAGGATATATTTATATTATACATGAAGAACTCGAGTGTGGAACGGGACGAGGAAAGGAGACAGACTGACAGAGAAAGAGACAGACACGAATAACCACCTATAGACAGACAGAAACAAACGAATAACCACATAAACAGACAAAAATAGACGAAGAACCATTTAGACAGACACACACACACACATATCAGTCACGGGGGTAAAAAATGTGTGGAAGTAAAGAAAATGTTATGCATGTAAAAGACAACGGCACAGGGAAAGATATATTTTTACACACGGGTATCGGTATTGAGTGGGAGGTTGGACAGTGAGGCTGACTGGCTGGCTGGCTGGTTGGTTGGTTGTCTGTCTGGCATCTAAAGTTAAAGAGTGAACAGCGCAACAAGCAGGTGAGTGAGTGTGGGCGTGGGAGATCTCATGATTACGTTATTCATGTAATTTACGATCTAGTTTGCATAAAGTTTTCTGAACTCGAACAACGAATGGAATAGTAGGACTCGTTTATGTATCTTAAAAGTACACGGAATTTGACTTAGAATACGGACACAGTAACTACAAGTGATTATACAAGGGACTTAAAAACAATAACAGCCCTAATAATTCCTGCATGGTTGTTTTATTGCTTAATAATTTCTGTACTACTGGTATGAATGAAATTATTATTGAAAAAGTTGGGGAGTCTGATTTGCCTTTCCATCAAAATATGCAGAAATAAATGACAGTCACTTATGAACGTCCGAAGCATTTTAGGAGACTTGGTATGCCTCTAAACTATGCCAAGAAACAGACTACAGTATCTCAATATGTTTTGTCACAACATTTTAAAGAATCCGGAGCCGTCAACTCGGCAAAATTGCAGATTGAGCGAAGATATGGAAAATTACGAGTAAGATGAAGTGAAGGAAGGGGACAGAATACTGAGAGCTTCGTGGTATGGTTAGGGAGGGAATGCAAGGTAAGGGAGTGGGTGGAATGATGAGAGTGGAGCTGCTAGCGTGGTTAAGGATAAAATTTGATGACTGGGAGAGGGAGGTGAGGGCGTTGCAGAATGAAGGAAAGGACGGGAAGGTGTGGTTGGGGTGACAAGAAGATGGGCGTGGGTAGCTTGGTTAAGTATGGAATTTGATGACTGGGAGAGGGAGGTGAGGGCGTTGCAGAATGAGGAAGGGGACTGGAGGGTGTGGTTGGGGTGACAGGTTAATGGGTGTGGGTGGGGGGGACAGATGTTAACCCCTGCTCCCGTGGCCCAGTATGTAGTGTGCTTCATCACCCAGGGATACAGTCGTTGTCATGGTAACCAATGCTTTCATCACGCCTACACACACACACTGCTTTCATCACGCCTACACACACATTCAGACACACACACACATGGAATCCAATCACGTATCCTAAAAACTGTAACACTTTTTCATTTTTAAAGTTAACAAGTTTTTCTCTTTCCTCCTGAATTAATTCAAGTTGTATTAGTAAACAGTTTATGCATTATAATGTCACTTTTTCTCGTACGCATATTTGACGCAAATACCGTATATCTCTGAAGAAGGTACTGTACGAGACCAGCATTCTAATTCTGTGGGCTGGACTTTTCAGCACCCGAATTGTGATCAGATTTATACTATTCATAGTTATTTTTCCAAAGCCGTTTATCGAGTTCCACAGAAAAATTTGCTGGCAAATGGCCCTGACATTTTTTTTTAAGATAACATTTTACTACTCTTCTTTTCACCATAGATGTTATCATTGTGACAATGTCTCCTCGACCCAGATTCATTGATGTAAGGAAAAATAAACATTGAAACAGTATAGTAAGACAGAAGCGTTGGAGCTCTGCCATTGTGATGGAATGTTTACCTTTAACTCGACACGGATTCAATAAGAGAAGGGAAAAGTGTCGTCATTTCCACTAGGGCTGCCATTGGTGTATACTTACATATTGATATCAACACGTTATGAAAGCAATTAATTGACGAACACTCAAGATATTGTTATTACTCATACCCTTATACCTCTTTAATTTGGGGATTAAATTGGTTGTATGTTTTACTATATCTGTTCTGTTTCTGTGTTGTTGTTTGGTTAATGATCCTTGTCTAATCTGATAAAAATATCCCGTTACCACTGTTTTAATTTACAGTTTAAAGGAAATTTATCGTAGGAATAAATGAAAACCTATTTAATATTTTACCATTATATGTTTACCTTCTATTCATGGCGACAACTGAACATTACTACAATGCACCAATGGACATCCTTATTGTCTTTGTTCGGAATTATAAAACCGAAGTAAATCTCCACTGTAGGTGTATCTCTGTTGAAAGAGGCACCTACGGGTTTGGTGTGGGTATATATTACGTTAAAAAAATATGACATATCCCATT
Source organism: Petrolisthes cinctipes (assembly GCA_033782935.1). Taxonomy (NCBI): domain Eukaryota; kingdom Metazoa; phylum Arthropoda; class Malacostraca; order Decapoda; family Porcellanidae; genus Petrolisthes; species Petrolisthes cinctipes. The sequence continues at coordinate 10,132 of JAWQEG010008591.1, forward strand.
CACTGTACACCATAGAGTCAGTTGGTGCTAGGCTAGATGATGATGCCCTGAAACAACGACCAACGACGTTTTTAATGGCCCTGTGATCGTGTATGGAAATTGGAGACATTGTTTAATCCCATTTTAGCCAGTGATTTTCAAACCGAGGCAAATTTTTTCCCTAGGGGTAAAAAATTGCATTTGAAAGGGTAAATATATCCTACCTTCTAATTTACTATTAATTCTGTAATATGCTATACTTACCTAGTTACATGTTAGGGCAATTTTTACGACTTTTAGGGTAAAATAATTTCTCCATTAGTCAAATCATATTATGTTAAAAATTATAAACATTTGTATTTTGTATATTCTTTATTTTTTTTTTCTGCCTGTATGTCGGCTTTGTATTTTGATGAGGATAAATGGTTCCATACATCAAGCCAAGGGAGACAAATGACAAAGAGGAAGGGTTGGGAATCACTGATGTATGCAAATATGAAGCACCAAAAGACTGAATTACTGAGACACAAAATATGATAAACACCACACACACGTACAATGAAGGTAAATAGGTATTGTTGGTATCCATTCTATTTAAGGGGGTGAGGGAGTAGGGGGACAGGCTTGGGGGGGGTTTAGGGGGGTGCGGGAGTAGGGGACAGGCTTGGTGGTGGGGGGGTTTAGGGGGTGCGGGAATAGGGGGACAGGCTTAGGGGGTGCGGGAATAGGGGGACAGGCTTGGTGGGGGTTTAGGGGGGTGCGGGAGTAGAGGACAGGCTTGGAGGGGTTTGGGGGGTGCGGGAATAGGGGGACATAAGACTTGGGGTGGGTAGAAAGCCTGTCCCCTATTCCCGCACCCCCTAACCCCCCCAAGCCTGTCCATCTACTTCTGCACCCCCCAAAACCCCCCCAAGCCTGTCCCCTACTCCCGCACCCCCCTAAACCCTCCCCCACGCCTGTCCCCTACTCCCGCAACCCCCTAACCCTCCCCCCCCAAGCATGTCCCCTACTCCCGCACCCCCCTAACCCCCCCCCCCCAAGCCTGTCCCCCTATTCCCGCACCCCCTTAAAGATGTACAGTTGCCCACACATGAAGCTGGTATGGCTCGTTACATGTGAGGTGGCTACAAAAGAAATGGAAGTGAAAAAAGATGTAGTTTGTTGACAGGCAGACAGTAAAATATTATTACTGTCTGTTTGTCAACAAACTATAACTTTTACTACACTTTCCTTCCTGTTTTAGGTATTTCACAAGTAGCGAGGCGTACCAGATTCATGTGTGGGCAACTGTATCTAACATAAATAACTTGACACAGGTAAGCATCACCACCTAACATAGTTATTGGGACATACATTCATTCCATTTTGTTTCGTTGTCCCCGGTGTGTGTAAAAACTTTCGACTGCCTTCCAGCCAACCAACCCAAGCAGACTCTTGCTGGACTATAGCGTAACTGTCGAGAGAGAGAAGTTATTAGTTATGGATGCTATATTCTTCTCAATTTCTGCTGTTAATCAACTCATGTATCTTGTATCATTGAAAGGGACAGTAAACGTAAAATATTATTGTTCGTGCAAAATAATTTCGTTTTGTTATAAATATCACCGCCAAATAAGAATAATTACAATAGTAAGTATTATTATTATTATTATTATTATTATTATTGTTGTTGATATTTTTATTACCGTATTATTATTATTATTATTATATGATATTGGTATTATTATTTGTTATTTTTATTATTACGCTCGATAATTAGAATGGGAGGGCGTAACAGCTTTTGTTTGTTGCTAAGCTCTTTTTTTTTTTTTTCCCGAGCCATTTCTGGAGTGTCTGTAAATGGTGAGGGTGTGGTTGGTAAGTTGGCCACTCACCTCAGGGTTTACAGTGGCCATCAGAGGCATCATGACGGACACACCAACACCTATAATAAACTACTATGGACCCACAGACACAGACAGGTTCTATCAGTGGCGTATTCGTGCCTCTTATTAAGGACCCTGTGATTGTGTATGAAAATTGGAGGTGCTGATTCCTCCTGACCATGCCACGAAACAAACAAGCTCCTTCCATATAGGTGGTGTGTGTGTGTGTGTGTTTCGTGGCAATATTTGAAGGACTCATTTACCTCCAATTTTCTAACTACATCACAGGGTCCCTTAAGGTGATCATTATTTTATTTTGGGTGAAATTGGAAGGCTACAAATTCATCCAAACTATGCCAGAAAACAGAAAACTTCAGAATACAAATAAGGGATGTGTTTTGTTACATTGTTCAGAGAGCTACGTAGACTCCAGCTCACACATAGCAAATGACCTTAACCTGTTGTCTGGGAATATGGTTATTATAATGTGTGTTTGGGTTAGTGTACAGGTGTGTGTTGTTGTTATTTGTGAGCATGTGTGTTCTTTACTGTGTGTGCTTGTGTGTTGTGTGTATGCATGTGTGTTCCTTATTGTGTGTGTTTGTGTGTTGTGTGTATGCATGTGTGTTCCTTATTGTGTGTGTTTGTGTGCGTGTGTGCTGTTTGAACAATAAGAGTCGTGTACAATGATATAATCTCTCTGGTTATATTACTAATCAATCCTTTCTTTCCTTACAACCCTCTGACTATATCATATTATCTACTCTACTATCTCTCTCTCTCTGTAACATATCTACTCTACTCTCTCTCTGTAACATATCTACTCTACTCTCTCTCTGTATCATATCTACTCTACTCTCTCTCTGTAACATATCTACTCTACTCTCTCTCTGTAACATATCTACTCTACTCTCTCTCTATATCATATCTACTCTACTCAAGGGGATACAGTCAGAGACGACATCCTTCCTTCATTCCCCCTTTATTCCTCCCTTTACTGTTCTTCCTGCCCTTACTGTCAATCCCCACAACAACAACCATCTTTTCCTCCCTATACTCCCCTTACCCTTACTACCCATTTTCCTGCCCCTACTATACATATCCCTCACCCCCCTACCACCACCACCACCACCACCACTACCTTATATATCAGTATTATGGTAATGTTGAGGTTTATGGCTGGGGTTGTAAAGATGGTGATGGATGCGGACTGACTTGGCTCTTTAGGTCGAATTCCTCCTATTGACGCATTCCAAGGACAAGTAACACATCAGAGCACGTAGTTTTTATTTAACGTAATTCTGTTTTGCTAAATTCGAAGAACAAGCAACGCATCAGATCACATTGTTTTTCTTTCATGTAGTTATTCTGTTTTTTATAATTCGAAGGACAAGTGACTCTTCAGATCACATTGTTTTTGTTTCATGTAATTATTCTGTTTTTACAATTCGAAGGACAAGCAACGCATCAGATCACATTGTTTTTGTTTCATGTACCATATATTATATATTTCTGTTTACTTAATTCAATTATTGTTGGTGCTCGTATTAGCTTGTATTGTATTGAGAGTAGCCTACATGTTGTTGGGTATACTCAGTCTGTGTAATTGTTCAGGTTTTCGTATGTGACTAGCCTGAGTGTCACTTTATAGTTATGCATTTCCATATACTTTGAATATTATTTGTTTCTTTCTCTCTGAATCTATATAAACTAGATTAATCCTGTGTATTTATGTATCTGTGTATCTATTTGTTTATATATTTAGTTCCATTTACTAGTTTTTCTAAGTGATATTTTTTGCACAGCATTGATGAAGTTAGACCACACAGGAATGTACCCCCTGGCCAACAGAATGATATACACCAGTTGTTCCTCACCACATTTTAACCTTCATTTTTTGTAATTCTGCTTCTAGCGGTGGACATCATTAGCTGTATGGGACTTTTTTAGATATAATTTTTGGTCATTATATTATTTTTTATATTTATACAGTAGTTAAACATCAAGGGACCATGGTTCGTCATACATACTAATCTATTTTTCTCTTCTCCCTGACAGGTAAGGGACCATCACCAGGTGAGGGCCACACACACACACACACACACATGTAATGAGGAGATCCGTGACCAGGTACCTGTGGTTGACGTTTACAGGTAGGAACCCTCAGGCTATGACAGTCTTTTAGGTAAATACAACGTGACCGTAATGGAGGACGTTGGTTGTATTGTACTGTACTGTACTAAGCCACTGAATGAATGTAAAAAATGTATATTATTTGTGTTAAACATATATTTTTTGTTATTTGTATTTTCTCGAAACGTATATTTTTGTTATTTGTATTTTATGGAGATTGTATGCACAGTGCGTGAACATATTTCCAGTTCATATATACGATTTTACAAGTTTTAATGATCTCTTCATGGACGCTTTTTACGTTTATAGTTAACCTCGGATTTTCCTAATACAGAATGACTAGTGATGCTCGGAACTGTGTTAGCTTCGTGTTTTTCAGGAGAATTAAGGGGGTATAGAGCGAATTGTTTTGGGTGGTAAATCTGGAGCAAATGATTCCTCCAAACTATTCCAGGCAACAGGATACCATTATTTTTCTTCATGTGGGTCTGTTTCCTGGCATACTTTGGAGGAATCAAGGCGCTCCAGTCTATCAAAAGTATGCTATCCCCTTAAACATTTCCTCACATATAGAAGTGTTCGATCTTGTAAACAAACACGTAGTTGCCACATTTCATAAAACAGGCAAGGTACTGTTACAATCTTGAATCCAAACATACACGGTGTTTAACTAGACAAGGTAAGTAAGTACCCATGCATAGTCTTGGTAATTGTTGTTTTGTGCTTACGTGTTTATTCCATTAACGTTACCTTGCTATTATTCTTTCTCTTCCTATCGTCGTCATTCTCTTCCTCTTCTCTCTCCTCGTTTTTATTTTATTGTCGTTTTTTATTGTCACTTTAATCTTTTCTTTTAACTCCTCTCCATCATCATTTTATTCCTTTTACCCATCTTTTCTCGTTTTCCTAATCTTAGTGTTCATTGACAATACAGTTGTTGTTTTTATAATAATTAATGTTGTGTTCATGATGTAACATAAATACAGTTTAAAGTACTCCTATTTCTTCCCTATGATGTGTATACTGATAACTATTTAACTTTTTTTTTTTTATGTTTCAAATCTGGATAAATGCTTTTTGTTTTCCTGTGTAGCCTATTCCCGTAACACTTTATACCGACAGAGAATATTTCTGAAGATATCTAAAGTCGTGCTGCTTCTTGTTACTGCATAGCATCAACTCGAGAAAAAGTCGAACATAATTTGAGTGTTTATCTTTTTGGCAGCAGTTTTAATATTGTGCAGAGTAGCTGGTGTCATAGCTATATCTGTGTTCTTATACTGTTTACATAAGTGAGAAACAGACATGCATACAGAGAGAGAGAGAGAGAGAGAGAGAGAGAGAGAGAGAGAGAGAGAGAGAGAGAGAGAGAGAGAGAGAGAGAGAGAGATTATGCGTTTTGAAGGGAAGCCAGAGTTAGAGAGAGAGAGAGAGAGAGACAGAGACAGAGACAGAGACAGACACAGAGAGAGAGAGAGAGAGAGAGAGAGAGAGAGAGAGAGAGAGAGAGAGAGAGAGAGAGAGTGAGTGAGAGAGAGAGTTAAACACAGTAGTGACGGCAGGCAGTGTTGGTAGCTCTTATGTGTGACAGGCAGTGACTTTGTGTATACGTTGGAGCGAGTGTTTGTGTGTAAGCAAGGAGGAGGAACAGCGTTTGGGCAAGGCTGTCATGGGTTAGTGTAGGCGAGGGTAAGTAAGTGCATGGATGGATGGGTGGGTGGGTGGCAGATACGGGAAATACCTTGCTAGTTATGTGTGGGTGTGGATGGTGACAGTGAGGGTGTGGAGATGATTTGTGAAGCGAAGTAGTTCTTGAAAAATGGGAATATTAATAAGTATTTGGGTGTTAAGCAAAGTGATCTTGATATTGTGTGTGTTTTGGTGTGAATGGAATGTGAGATATATTGATGCCGATTTTAATTGTATATAATGTGGATCTAGAATGATATATGAATAGGGACTGGGACTGAAGTGCTGAATAGTGACGTGCGTGTGTGTGTGTATGTGTAATTATGAAGCCTGTGTGATGTGTAAATGTAACCTTGAGTGAGTTGTGAAATATACATAGAGGTTATTGGTGTTTTGTGGCACTACTTTATTAATATTTCTAGGTATAGCAGGTGTTAAAGCAGTGATAGTAGTGTAATAGTAGAATTTATTATTATTGTTGTTATTTTTATTATTCATGCAGTAACTCCTCCTCCAAACCCTCCACCTCCCCCCTTCCACCTCCCCCCCTCCACCTCCCCGCCTTCCACCTCCCCGCCTTCCACCTCCCCCCCTTCCACCTCCCCCCCCTTCCACTTCCCCCCCCTCCACCTCCCCCCCTCCACCTCCCCCCCTTACACCTCCCTCCATCTGGGTAATAAACTGGAAAGATGATGATGATGATATTGTTGAGATGTTTTTAGTGTTCATTCAGTCTCATCTCGACTCCCCCTTCGTCATTCTTGTTTACACCGCCTGATAGTTGAGAGTAATATTAACACTCGGGCTTGGGAAACATGGCGCCTTATCGCTACTCTTATGTGTGTGTTTGTGTGTGTGTGTGTGTTGTGTGTGTGTGTGTGTGTGTGTGTGTGTGTGTGTGTGTGTGTGTGTGTTTGTGTGTGTTGTGTTGTGGCTTATGTAAAATTGCGTTAGGAATTTATATACGGTTTCATTTTTCAGTCTTGTCCCGTCCTGTCTCTTGGGGTCTTACTCTTACCTCTTCCTGACCTTCCCTCATCTCTTGCCCTGCCTCCCTCCTTCCTCTTCCTATCATTCTAACATCTCCTTCACCGTCTGCCTTTCACTCTTAAATCATCCATCATAATCATGTTAGTAATTCTAGTCCCCACTGCATGATCTAACTACTCAAAAAGAGAGAAAAAAGCCAGGAAATCTGTCTCTTTTTGCATGTGTTTGTGTGTACAGAAAAAGAGGACCTGCATCTATAGTCATTAATGATAGCATGAAAGAATTAGATTGACTGTGTTACTCGTTGAATCGTCCGTCTTCTTCTGATTCTATTTTCATACATTCTGTATTTAGACAAGTATAAATCATGACTAATACCTCTAATATAATGTTGTCTGTGAAGTGCATGAGATATGAATTATACCCTCCTCCTCCTCCCCATGCATGCAGCCTCTGTAAGCAATGGTCTGGTGGTGCCTTCGTGACGGTAAACAAGCCTTGCTCCGAGGTGGTCCTGGGATGGCATTGGTCCGTTTACAAACACGGGAGGTAACCCGACCTTAATTCGGGCTTTGATTACGTTAAATGGACAGAAGAAGCAGCAGCAGCAGTGGGCCCAAGGTCGAGGGGGAGGGGGGGAAGAAGGGTAGGCTAGTTAAGTTTGGGTAGGTTAGGGTTGAGTCGACTAGTTACTAGGTGAGGGTTAGGGTAAGTTTGGGTAAGTCACTAAAAGTTGTGAACTGTTTGTCTGTGATGTTGGTTAGGATATGTTGTGAATTACTAGTGTATGATGTGGGGAAGGGAAGGTTGTGAAATGTTCGATGTTGATATTGTTCAGTTTACTCGTAGTTTGTAGCCTGCTATAATAGGATATGTTGTGAGTTAAGGATGGTTATGAAATTTTCGTTTGATATGTTTGTTATGATAGATTTATTTTTATTTTTATTTTTTTTTATATTGTACGTTGGAGATTGCTATAGTGTATGATGTGAGTTAGGGAATGGTGTGAGTTGTTTGAGTGATATAGACTATACCAGGAAACAGACGACCTCAGTATAGCTATTAAGGAATCTATTTCATGGCATAGTTTGGAGGAATCAGGAGCATCCTTATTCTTTACAGTAGGTAGATTCGTATGTACACGTTATGTTTTATTTAGGTTTTCGCACAGGTTAACGCCTCGTAACATCATTGTCATGTTTGTTTCATCAGTTGGTGCTTCAGAATAGTCAAGGTTGTATTAAAAGTGTATATTGTTACTGGGTTATTTTGTCATAGTCCCCTCTCCGTGTGTTTGAAGAATTTATAACTAAGGAACATTTGCCTTCAAAAAAGGTATGATAATAAAGAGAATGTAAAATACCCGTCCACAAGAGGGTCAACTTTAAGGGTAAATTATTGTTAGAAACAGGACAGTATAGGTGATGATGTGTCCTGAAACTCTTTGAAGGAATCCGTAGCCACCAATTGCCGTCAAAGAATTTACGCTGAAGAAAGGAGCTAAAGGAGCTTCGGCGACCCCTACGTCTCCTGGTGGGTGGCGTACAGGCAGTCAGACAGGCAGGCAGGCAAGGAGGGTAATGTTCGGCCCGAGGACACACACAGACACACTCACACACACACAACGCAGACAAAAAACATAGCGCCAGTGAACCCCACCAGTGTAAACAAGCCTCGATGCTCTCTTGTTTCGCTGGCAACAGACACGCGCGCCCTCTAGTTTGAGAATGTTAGGGGCCACTTTATGGATGAATAATTATAGATTTTTAACACCACCAAAATAATTATGTATTTCGCTTGTTCTCTCTACTCTTTTTTCACAACACCCGAGGCTAATGGACTAAGCAGTAGACGAAGTGGTTGTGGTTTCTCGCCTAATTTTGAATGCAGAACACGCATTCAAAATTGTGTCTAACCTCCAACCAGGCGTTTTAGAGTCTCGTGTGAGGTGAATTTAAACTATTTTCTATCTAGGAGGCATTTTTAACGTGGCGCCACTTTTATGTTTGCCGACGTAAAAATAAGTGGCAAAATTATCGCTGCCACAAAGAGTAGGTGAAAGTAGATGGTTGATAATAATGGAAGGGAGGAAGGGAAGGAGTGATGTGCTAGCCTTGGTGATGATAAATGCGTCTCTGTGCTGCAGCGTCGACAGCCAACTCTTGTATTGGACTGTAGAATAATGAGCCACAACTTGAGCCCACCCAGGATTCACGGTGTGCAGTTCACGTATACTTTATATATTTATTTATTTTTAATATATTGGAATTTTCTACATATGTTGACTCTATATTAACTAACCTGTGAAATGCGCATGAGTTTGATTTGTTAATACTACTGCAAATTATTCTCAGAGATCAAAACATCTGCAAATATACAGTACACAGAAATAAAAACCTAATACATTAAATCATTAAATTACGTCTGACTTCTTTTTCCTAACTTTTGGTGGAAACAGTTATTCATAATGTCCACAGGTTAAAAATTTAAGTTCATCGATAAACAAAGATTAATTTTATGCCAGGCAATGATTCTGGTCACAGGAAAAACCAATTATTTATGAGTTGAGAGTGGGAAAGCCAGCCGAGGCCATGTCACCACGCTCTATATTATATTTATTGTGTTGTAATAGTTTTGATTGGGATTCCTATTTAAGGGACCCGGTGTTGTAGTCAGAAAATTGGAGATAAATGAGTCCTTCAAATATTACCACGAAACACCACCTATATGGAAGGATCTTGTTTTGTGGCATGGTCAGGAGGAATCAGAAGCCTCCAATTTTCATACACGATCACAGGGTCCTTAAAAGGGAGGTAGTACTGTGTTGGTAAATCTGGAGTTAGTGATTCCTCCAAACTATTCAGAGCAACAGGACACCATTATTTTTGTTAATCTGGTCCTGTTCCCCAGCATACTTTGAAGGAACCAAGGCGCTCTAAGGTAGCAAAAATATGCTGTCCCTTCAATTATATACAGTCGCGGCACATAGTCTTTGATCAAGGTGTAAGGAGAAGTCTGGTCAAGGATTATGTGCCGCGACTGTACTCCCAAGGTATCAATTTGGAGTGAGGATATACATGTGATTAGGCTGCTTTCTTTGGTTTCAAGTGTTACCATAAGGTTTTCCTGTTGTTGCCACACCACACATATAAACACTACCTTCATCAGTTGCACCACCATTAGTCAAGGTTTTCCTGTTACTGCTCCAAACTCACTGAACATTATGCCTCGGTAATTGATAGTAACCTTCCGAAGTATTCTAATCATCACCACCACCACCACAACACGATCACCTCTCCATCAACATCAACACGTGGCTTACATAATATACCACATCACCACCACAATCAACACCAACACGTGGCATTTATATACCACCACCACCACCACTACCACTCCATTAACATCAACACGTGGCTTTTATATACCACATCACCACCACTACCACTCCATTAACATCAACACGTGGCTTTTATATACCACATCACCACCACCACCACTACCACTCCATTAACACCAACACGTGGCTAACATATACCACAACACCACCACCAAAACTATAGGCTACCATACCATCACTATACCATTCCATTACACCATCACTACCATTGCACCTCCACCAACATATACCACCACTACCCACACCACCACCACCACCACCACCACCGTTGCACCACACATACAACAAAAACAACAACAACAACAACAACAAGCAGACGTCATCACTTCCGCTCCACACTTCATGAGAAACTTCACTTAAACCTGACCTCCAAAACCTTCCCACGAATTCCTGTTAAGGTTACGTGAATGATCATAGGTTAAAATTATCCCAAAGTGTGTCATTATTCCATTAACATTTTTATATATTGCATCTGACAGTATCTGATAAACAAGAAAACATCAGAGGATTGACATATTAATTATTCTTTTTTGTTTAATATATAAACTGTTTAGTATAACATATGTGGACCTGTACATGTTAATTAGTCAAGGTGATAGGTATCTTCATGTCATGGATGAATAGGCTAGTTTCCCATAATTCAGGGATCGAAATTATGCCAACTGATTGATACAGTTAAACTTTATGCATGTTTATTGAGTTCAAGTTAATATAAACACCAAAACAAAACAAAAATAGTATGATGAGAATTGGCTTTGAATACTTATACCGTACTGAACACACACACACACACACACACACACACACACACACACACACACACACACACACACACACACACTGGATGGAAAACAACAGACCGCCACTCAGGTTATTACGAAAACAAATAAACTTAATTCCCTCATGAATATTAATATGGTTCCCCTCGGTATGTCTGGTGGGCGACCTGTCTGTCCCTCTGACTCCACGACTGGCTGCCTGGCTTCACGACTGACTGACTGGCTGGCTGGCTGGCTGTCTAGTTATATGGTTCACTGGCTGCCTGGCTTTATGGTTGGTTGGCTGGCTGGTTGGTGTTTAAGGGGGGGGGGGGGTTTGGAGGGTGCGGAAATAGGGGGACAGGCTTGGGGTGGGTAGAAAGCCTGTCCCCTATTCCCACACACCCCTAACCCCCCCCCCCAAGCCTGTCCCCCTACTCCCGCACCCCCCTAAACCCCCCCAAGCCTGTCCTCCTATTCTCGCACCCTCTTAAACTACCGTGCAGCCTCCCTGATTTTAATGCAATGCTATGGGTACAAGTGCTTGGTTACTAGTGGTACAAGTGAGTGAACACCTGGTGGGCTGACCGATGAATGGGCCGGATGGATACCAGTAGTTGGGTGTTGGTTGGTTGGTTGGTTGGTTGCGTCACACACCGGATACACGCGGTCGGGCTGAACTGCTTATCATCTCTCTTCATTTGTTTGCCTTTTAGTGTCTGTCAGGCGCCACCATTGACATCTCAAGCCTCATTCAGCCAGACAGTGACGACATCAGTGACGTCACGAATGTAAAACGTCACGTGTTACATTCAGTCGGTGGCGTCACTAATCTGTTCTTTCAGTTGGTGACGCCTTCAGTGACGTCATGTTTAAAGGGTCAGTACAGGGCAGCAGGGGAGATATTATTTGTTTTTGTTTTTTTCACCAGTTTGTATGTGCCGTTTCTTTTCTCTGTGTGAGTGGATGAATGAAACTTGGAGTGAGTGAGGGATTGATGAAGTGAGTGTGAGAGTAAATATGAGAAAATGAACGAGTGAGTGGGAAGTGAGTGTGAGGGTAAATAAGAAAATGAACGAGTGAGTGGGAAGTGAGTGTGAGGGTAAATAAGAAAATGAACGAGTGAGTGGGAAGTGACATCATATTCCATGGTTTGATATCACTAAAACCTCCACCAAAGATATTTTAAGGAGAGTTTGTCTTGTTACTAAATTGGAAGGCTACTGATTCCTCCTAACTATATCAGACAACAGATGCCTTCAATGGTACTAAGAGGGGATCTGTTTCGTAGCACAGTTTGGAGGAAGGGTGAACTGGATCTGTTCTGTAGCATATTTTGTTGGATTCAATAGCTCCCCTGTTCCCCAACATAAAACAACCCATTTAAAGGACCCTGTGATCATGTATGTAAACTGGAGACTTCTGATTCCTCCTGACCATGCCACGAAACAAGCTCCATCCATATAGGTGGTTTTTCGTGGCAATATTTAAAGGATTCATTTATTTCCAATTTTCTGGCGACATCACTGGTTCCCTTAAGTCAGCCTAGAGATCGTCTCCAAATTCCAAGATGTCCTTAGAAACCTTGAACACCCACCACCAGCCAGTCAGTCAGTCAGTCGTCAGGGGCTGCGATACCACCGACATTACCACCATGACGCACCACCTAACACAGAAGGCCCTCTACAATTCCCACACTCACTACACTTTTCTCTTCGCAGCTTAATGAATGTTTTTTTGTTTTTATACAGATAGCAAAAAGCATGACAGTATCTATAGGTTTGGTACAGCCGACAGCATAAATTCGCGTCCATCTCGTGTACTTGATCATGCTAATATGACCAGATAGTTGCATTCTGAACCAGTTTCTATCTAAAAACATGTGTAATTTACCATATGTGAAGTATATCTGTCATCTCTGCATTCAAATTGTGGTACAACATCAATATAGCCCATACATACGTAGGTGGAAATGAAGGGAACTTATGCTGTCGACTGTACATCTATGTCGAAGGAAATTTTATGTGCATCACTTAAAGAGGAGTTTTTATTAAGCTAGATTTTTTGTATTTCTTAAGTGAGAATTTGTGGTTAAAAGTGGTTATACAATTATTAAGTTACTAAAGAATTAGGCTACATAATAAACAAAGGAGAATAAGGTGCCTCGTTCCACATTTACTTTTCATTAATTTCAAATCGGGAGCAATTGTGACACAGATTAACCTAGAGAGAACATTAATTTCATGCTTTGATTATGGTGAAACAACACATTTGTCCCCGGGATACGACTAACCTATATATATAAAAAAAACCTGAAACATATTGGCAATTTGGCATTCTGGGTCGGGTTTTCCACTGGCATTGTTGTGACGGACTGAGTGAGCACAAACTAGGTATTGTTACATAAAAGCTGGTCGACTTACAGCACATATTGTTGGGTGTTGTTCGGTCACCTTTAAGTTAATCACCCGAGCCACACCTTTACTAACTATAGTGTCCGATTCGTCAGCAGCATCCTGGTTCCGAGAAATGATTAGGCTACTGTCCTTGAATAGTTACATGAAGCCAATCGCAGTTATGCTCAATTTATTATGGTGTTGCACTGACACAATAATAGATTAGCTTTATGGTGTAAATTTCAGGTAGTGTGTTCAGTATATTATAATCAGTGATCAACTCTTGGCACATCAACTGAAGATTGGAACAGTTCTTATAAGGTCAGGTACAGCACGAAGTTATGGCCAAACTCGAGTCTTCCATAGCATCCAGAAAACCTCAAGAGGAGTAAGATGTTGGTGAAATTGAGGCTACAGATTAATTCCTCCTTAATTAAAACTGTCCCGAGCAACATACAACCATTATTTTTGTCTTAATCTGGTTGTGTTTCCTGGCATACATTGGAGAAATCAAGACGCATCAATGTACCAAAGTATGTTGATGGAATTGAGGCTATATTGGCTATTCCTCCTCCAGTCTTATGGTTTTTAACTCATTCTATCTTTTCACGTCTTTTCCGCTTCACTTGTATATTTTTTCACTTCTTGTCATGACCTGATTCCTGTAACAAAGCGCTCTTCCTAATCTACTAAGACGTTCACATGACCCTAAAACCACATCCATCAGATACTGGTATAAGTTTTTTTCTCTGTTTGTGTGTTGTGTGTGTGTATTGTGTGTGTGTGTGTGTGTGTGTGTGTGTGTGTGTGTGTGTGATAGACAGACAGACAGAAGTAGAGAGAGAGGGAGAGAGAAGGAAAATATCATGAATGAAAGACTTAGATGTGATTGTGTGAAGGAGGAACGAGAGGATTAGGGAGGAAGAGAGAGAAAGCGAAGGAACTGAATTGAAGGATGAATGGTTATTTTTGGAGTATTATCATATGTGCTTCCGGGAATGGATGAATGAATGGGTGTGTGTGTACAAGAAGAAAAGGAGGGAGATTAGTTTATGAGTGTGGGTGTAATGTTCGCTTCTGTGTCGGATTTGAGAGAGAGAGAGAGAGAGAGAGAGAGAGAGAGAGAGAGAGAGAGAGAGAGAGAGAGAGAGTGAGTGTGTGAGTGTGTGTGTGTGTGTGTGTGTGTGTGTGTGTGTATATGAGTGTGGGTGTGATGTTCGCTTTTGTGTCGGATTTGAGAGAGAGAGAGAGTGGTAGAAATGAAGGAGGAGGTGTGAGGAAGGAATGGTTTGATGCGAGAAATACTAGGGTAAAAGAGAGAGAGAAGAGATAGACTGCATGGAGAGAGAGGGAAGGTGAAAAGGTAGAAGCTAGAGGGAATGAGAGGTACAAAAAGAAAAAGAGCAAATGGGATGGAAACATAAGGGTAGGGAGAGTGAAAGGGGAAAAGGATGATGTAATTTAAAAGTGGTATAAGGTAAATTAACAATGAAGGAGGAAGGCAGTGAAAAATGGTGTAGCCTACGGTATGGGTGGTGGAAAAAGAAATCTGTTTACGTCATAGCCAGTCACATTATAGAGTCATGATCAGTGCCACCAGAGGACATTGTTTATTTATAGTAACAAAGCGTATGGTGCAGTATAAAATATGTGTATAGTTTCTTTTATTTTTTTTTCATCATCCTTAGGGAACTGAGGAGCGTAAAACCCGTCTGGATTTTTTATTTCCAACGTGAGCCGTATTGTGTTTGTTCTGTGGAAAGTAAACAAAAACTTACACAGACAAGCCACGTGATTAGTGTAACGTTTGGTGGACACGACTTTAGATCCTGACTGTACAAGGTGACAGATGGG
>JAWQEG010008592.1:0-5000 GCA_033782935.1 Petrolisthes cinctipes
CCCTCAATCAATTAGTCTATCCATATCATCTCGTCTCCTCTCATCCCCAGAGCTCCTACCTGGACCCCCACTGCTGGTGAGAGTATCAAATGATGGTCCCACCTCAGCCCTCGTCACCTGGCAACCTCCCACCAAGAACCCAGAATTTGTGGAGCTGTACAGGTGAGTGAGTGACTGGTAGATCAAAAGGGGACAGGTGGGGATGGGGAGCGGGAGGGAGGAATATAGGAAAGGAGGAGGGATGGAGGTAGGGATGAAGGTAAGAAGAGAATGAGGGTCGAGATATGGGGAAGGAGAGCGGGAGGGACGACATAGGAAAGGAGGAGGGAGGGATGTAGGGAAGAAGGTAAGAAGAGAATGAGGGTAGAGGGGAAGGAAAGCGGTAGGGAGGAATATAGGAAAGGAGGAGGGAGGGAGGTAGGGAAGAATGTAAGAAGAGTATGAAGGTGAGTATATGAGTGAGTAGGATGGTAGGGAAGAGGAAAGGAATGATGGGAAAATGTATGAAAGGAGGTAAGAAAAGTGTGAGGGTCGAGATATGAGGGAGTAGGATGGGAGGGAAGAGGATAGGTAAGCTGAGGGGATGTAGGGAAGGAGGTGAGAAGAGTATGAGAGTAGAGATATGAGGGAGTAGGATGGGAGGTAAGAAGAAAGGTAAGCTGAGGGGGAGGTAGGGAAGAAGGTAGAGAGAGAATGAGGGTAGAGATAATAGGAATTAGTAAGAGAAAAAGGAAGGGAAGGAAGGTTGCTCTGGGATACCAATTTCATTCATAATAATAATAAAAATACTAGTTGTTGTTTTCTGCATACCAATCGAAGTCTGACTACACCCTCGCTTCCCTTAACCTTCTACAGGGTGTTCTGGCGTCCTAAGGGGCAGAGGGCGGCCATGAAGAATGACACGGCCAAGACGGAGCTCCTCATCTCTGGACTGAGCGAGGGCAACACCTACGAGATCGCAGTCAAGGCCGGCAACCACAAGGGCACTTCGGTTCTCACGCCCACTATCTTCTTCGAGCTGCCTCTCACCTCAGTTACTTGGGCCACCACCAGGGGTACGTGTTTGTTTACTTATAGTGTTTATTCGGTGATGTAGGTAGTGTTTGCTTGTTTATGTGTGCTTGTGGGTGATGTGGGTGGTGTTTGCTTGCTATTATTCGTCTTGTTTATGTATGTTTGTGTGTGTGTTTATCTGTGTTTGTGTGTTTGTGGGTGATGTGGGTAGTATGTGCTTGTTATTATTCGTCTTGTTTATGTGTGTTTGTGGGTTTTCATGTTTGTTTTGCGTATGTGCTGTTTTTGTGGACTTGGATGCCATTTTTTGTTTCAGACTTGTTTGTTTATGTGGGGGTCAATTGTTATGTGTTGTGGTTATGTGGGGGAATTTTTTATTTGCTGTGTTTATGTGGGAGAATTTTTTATTTGCTATGTTTATGTTGTGTTTATGTGGGTCATCTTGTTGTGTTTATGTTGGGTCAATTGTATATGTGTTGTGTTTATGTTGGGTCAATTGTTTATGTGTTTTGTTTATGTTGGGTCAATTGTTTATATGTTGTGTTTATGTTGGGTCAATTGTTTATGTGTTTTGTTTATGTTGGGTCAATTGTTTATATGTTTTGTTTATGTTGGGTCAATTGTTTATATGTTGTGTTTATGTTGGGTCAATTGTTTATATGTTGTGTTTATGTTGGGTCAATTGTTTATGTGTTTTGTTTATGTTGGGTGCTATATGTTTTTTGTTTTGTTTATGTTGGGTGCTATATGTTGTTTGTTTTGTTTATTGGGTATGTGTGTTTTCATCTTGTGGGTAGTCGTCAATCAAACCCAGCACCGATAATCACAGGACCAAGTTGTATCCAGGGAAGAAAGAAGAGATGGAGGAGGAGGAGTAGGAGGAGGAAGAAGAGAAAATGCAAGTGTTTAATGGAGAAAATTATTAAGAGAACCAGGAGCAGAATACAGAATATGAGATGAATAAAGAGTGGGAGGAGGAATATGTGTCTAGTATTTGTGTGTGTGTAAGAGAGAGAGAGAGAGAGAGAGAGAGAGAGAGAGAGAGAGAGAGAGAGAGAGAGAGAGAGAGAGAGAAGAGAGAGAGAGAGGGGAGAGGGAGAAATAAAGAAGAAAAAGAAGAGAGAGAGAGAGAGAGAGAGAGAGAGAGAGAGAGAGAGAGAGAGAGCAACCATAAAACAGAGAGAGACAATCATGTGTGTGGGACAGCCTTGCTACCTGGCCAGAGTTATTGCCCTGGAAGAGGCGAGGCACTTAGAACGCAATAAAAGGACGTACTATACATATGAACATTTATGACGCAAAGTGATGACGCACTATCTTTAGGACGCAATATGATGACGCACCTTTTGGACGCAATAAAAGGATTCACTATACATTATTAACATTTCTAATTGAATAAAAGGACGCAGTATACATTTAGCATTTAGGACGCAACAAAATGACGCATTATACATATTTAGGACGCAAAAAAAAAAGGATGTACTTCTTGGACGCAATATAAAGAAGAATAAAAGGTGCCTGGGAAGGAAAGAGAGAAGGTAGATAGATAGATAGGAAGGGAAGAAAGAAGGGAGGGAGGGAGGGAGAGAGGGAGATGTCTGAGATAATTAAGAACTGTCATCTGATTAAGCTCGGGGTGTTGGTGAAGATGGTGGTGGTAGTGGTAGTGGTGATGGTGATAGTGGTGGTGGTGGTGGTAGTGGTGAAGGTGGTTGCGTAGTGGTGGTGGTGATGGTGATAGTGGTGATGGTAGTGGTGAAGGTGGTGGTGGTAGTGGTGGTGTTAGTGTAGTGGTGATGGTGATAGTGGTGGTGGTAGTGGTGGTGGTGGTAGTGGTAGTGGTGGTGGGGTGTTAGTGTAGTGGTGGTGTTAGTGGTAGTGGTGAAGATGGTGGTGTTAGTGGTGGTGATGGTGGTAGTGGTGGTGAAGATGGTGGTGGTGATGGTAGTAGTCGTTGTGGTAGCAATAGTCAAGGTGATAGATTATAGTGGTCGTTGTGGTGGTAATGAATGAAAGGACAAAACTTAACGACCCACGACTCTCACTGACCTCATTCAACCTCACCTCACTCCCGGAATTAAAAAAAAAAAAAAAATCTCATCTCATCATCTCATCTCATCATCATCTCCTCATGTCATTGTCCTGTCATTTTCCTATGATACGTTGGCTCCTCTCACCACCATCTTATCACTTTCCTTTAACGGGGTAATAATACAATTTTGGTATGTACTGTACTTCCCCCTTAAACGTTACATTATCTCAAGTAAAAAAAAAAAAAAAAAAAAAAAAAAATATATATATATATATATATATATATATATATATATATATATATATATAATAAAAATTACTGTCTCCTTCTTAGTGAAAAAAAAAAAAAAAATTACTATGTCCTTTTAAGAGTGACTTCCTTTAATTTTCCACACTGAAGAAGAATAGATTGCCATTCCCAACACTGTCTGGTATATTATTATGAGTGTGTGTGCTTTTCATTTGCCACGGTGAAATTTTATAGCTTCCTCGGCGATCAAGGCAATATGTAATAATCTTTCCAATAAATTTTTTTTTTTTTTTATATATATGGCTCGAGGTCTGTCTGTAAAAATATCGATCAATAATTAAGAATAAATACATAAATAATAATAATAATAATAATAATAATGATGATGATGAGAATAATAATAATGAAAATAATAATAATAATAATAACAATAATAATAATAATAATAATAATAATAATAATATTAATAAAAACAATAATAATAATAATAATAAATATATAAATAAACAAATATTATCCTGGTCCGATTCTTAATGTTGTTTTAAAATTAATGTTCTTGGTTCATTCAATTGTCTAAGAGATCTGACTTAAATTTATGAAAAAGGGGATCATTCTTATATTTTCTTTTCTCATATTGTTTCATGCTCTGATCATCTCATAATTATCATCTCTCATGTTCTAATAATTTCATTCTCATATAGTTTTTCATATCATCTCGTTCTCTGATCATTTCACTCTCATATCATCTCTCATATTTTATTCATCTCATTCATATAATTATTCATATAATTTCGTGCTCTGATCATCTCATTCTAAAATCATCTCTCATATTCTAATCATCTCATTCATATAAATTTTTCATATCATCTCGTGCTCTGAACATCTCATTCTAATATCATCTCTCATATATTAATCATCTCATTCTAATATCATCTCTCATATATTAATCATCTTCATTCTCATATAATTTTTCATATCATCTCGTGCTCTGATCATCTCTCATATTCCAATCATCTCATTCCCATATAATTTTTCATATCATCTCGTGCTCTGATCATTTCACTCTCACATCATCTCTCCTCGTATTCTAATCATCTCACTCCCTGACCATTTCCTCCTGGCTGGGGTCATCTCGCAGACACAGTGGGCTGCTCTTCAACATAATACAGCCAGTCTGTCACTAATTATATCCGTGTCTCAGCAATTCCCCTGACCTGCCATGACCTGCTCTGTGTGTAGAAATGGATCAGGTATTCTAGATCTTGAAATGGATGACTGACTGACCTACTCTGATCTGGTCTTTCATGCTTTACCCTGACCTGCCATGACTTGCTCTGATCTGCTCTTTCATGCTTTACACTGACCTGACCTGCCATGACCTGCTCTGAATGCAGAAACGGATGACCTGATTGACCTGTACTACCCTGGCTTGACCTGACCTGCTCTGAATGTAGAAACGGATGAATGACCTACTTTGGCCTGCTCTTAAATGGCCTATACCCTAACCTTCCCTGTATAGTTATTATCCTGAACTACTCCAATATTGCCTGACCTGACTTGACCTACTCTATCTTGGCCTGACCCTGACGACCTACTCACCATTGCCTGACCTGACTTGACCTACTCTACCGTTGCCTGACCTGACTTGACCTACTCTACCTTTGCCTGACCTGACTTGACCTACTCACCGTTGCCTGACCTGACA
>JAWQEG010008592.1:10000-47500 GCA_033782935.1 Petrolisthes cinctipes
AGGAAGCATCACCAGCAGACAAATGTAAACAATAAGATGTCACTGTCACTCACAATTATTATATATTTCTTTTCACACATCTCTATCTATCTCTCTCTCACACACAGGAGGGTCCAACGCGACAGTGGCTGTGATTGCCGTTGTGGTGATCCTGTTGGTGAGCCTGGCTGTCGTCATGGGTGTCTTCTGGGCTCGTAAACGTAACCTACTGGGAGCCAAGTCATCCAGTAATGGCAGAATATCCTTTGAAAATCCTTCGTATATACGGGAGCAAAATGGGGATTCTGTTCAGGTGAGTGTGTGTGTGATGAGTTGGTGTTGTTGTTGTTGTCTGTTTGGAGAGTGGAGCAGTAACACGTTCGGCGTTAATTAAGTGGGTATTATTTTTAGCACATTGTTTTGGGTGGAAATTCTTGAACAAATGATTCCTCCAAACTATTCCAGGCAACAAGATCCTTACCATTATTTTTCTTCATCTGGGTCTGTTTCCTGGTATACTTTGGAGGAATCAAGGCACTCCAGTCTATGGAAAGTATACATATATTCCCTTAATGTTTCCCTTCTCGGATCCTCTTATGTCACAAATAATTATCAAATTCACGTTCGTAAAATATATAGAGTGTGTAATTTATAACATATCTCTACATACTATTTCACTCAGGTTATATTTAAAAAAAAAAAAAAAAAATAGGCAAAGATTTTATTCATCATCATCATTATTGAATTAACTGGATGCCACATTAAGGATCCTGTAATCTTGTACGAGAATTGGAGGCTTCTGATTCTTCCTGACTATGCCACGAAACAATCTGCTGTTATATAGATGGTGTTTCGTGGCAATATTATTTTGAAGGACTCATTTACCTCCAATATTCTTACTACATCACAGGGGTCCCTTAAATAATTATGAGATTTTTTTTTGTTTTATATCCTAGTCCCACACAAATCCCTAAGACCAGTCAGCAATTGTTAATATTTTTTTATCCAGGTCTCACACAAATCCCTAAGACCAGTCAACAATTATATTTTTGTTTTTATATCCAGGTCCCACACAAATCCATAAGACCAGTCAACAATTATTTTTTGTTTTGCTTTTGTATGCAGGTCCCACACAAATTAATAAGACCAGTCAACAATTATTATTTTTTTTTTTTTTATCCAGGTCCTACGCAAATCTTCAAGACCAGTCAGCAATTATTTTTTTGTTTTTATATCCAGGTCACCTACAAACCCCTAAGACCAGTCAGCAATTATTTTTGTTTTTTGTTTTTATACTCAGGTCCCACACAAATCCCTAAGACCAGTCAACAATCATTATCCTTTCTCCAACAGATCGCAGAGACCCCCAACGGGAGCTTCAACGGGACAGTAACCAACAGTGGAGGTGTGAGCAACGGTGGCATCAACAGTGTGGGTGGAGGAGGAGGAGGAGGCATATCCCCCATCGACGTCAACGGAGGCGTCTGGAACACCCAAAGCTTGTCCTCGAGACCCGGTTTCGAGGACGACCTGCCGAGTAATGGTGGCTACATGAGGTTCTCCAGCTAGTGTGCCGCTCAGTGCCTGTCTGTCTGTCTGTCTGTCACCCGTATTCCTAGTCCCTTGCGATAGGACCTGATAATTATTCTCCTTTGGCTTCGTCACTCAGGATTCGGACACGTGAACGGTTCCCACTATAGTTAATTAATTATGTCCTCTGCAATCGGACTGAAAACTTTCCTTGGCTTCGACACTCAGGCTTCGGACAAGTGAACGGTTCCCACTGCAATCGGACCTGAAAAATTTATTCTTAGGCTTCGACATTCAGGATCCGGACAAGTGAACGGTTCCCACTCCCATCGAACCTGAAAAATCTATTCTTAGGCTTCGACATTCAGGATCCGGACAAGTGAACGGTTCCCACTCCCATCGAACCTGAAAAATATCTTCTTAGGCTTCGACACTCAGGCTTCGTACAAGTGAGTGAATCCCACTGACCTACTGAGGGGCCGGAACGCTAACACAACATTGCTATAATAACACAACAACTGATGCCGAATTGGAACATAAGACTGGTGGTCCAAAACAGCACAGAGTGTAATAAACAACCCCACGTGTGTGTGTGTGTGTGTGTGTGTGTCCTGAGGGTGTCCCATCTGGTGGACTGACTGAATTGGGTTTGTGGTGGTATTATTAGTCTGTTTAAGGACCCCTGTGTTGTAGTAAGATAATTGGAGATAAATGAGTCCTTCAAATATTGCCACGAAACACCACCTATACTAAAGGACCTTGTTTCGTGGCATAGTCAGGAGGAATCAGAAGCCTCCAATTTCCATACACGATCACTGTTGTAGTAAGATAATTGGAGGTTGTGGAGTCCTTCAAATATTGCCACGAAACACCACCTATACTGAAGGAGCTTGTTTCGTGGCATAGTCAGGAGGAATCAGAAGCCTCCAATTTTCATACACGATCACAGGGCCCTTAAGGAACCCCGTATCGTAGTAAGATAATTGGAGGTTGTGGAGTCCTTCAAATATTGCCAAGAAACACCAGCTATACTAAAGGAGCTTGTTTCGTGGCATAGTCAGGAGGAATCAGAAGCCTCCAATTTTCATACACAATCACAGGGTCCTTAAGGTATCCATCCAGCTTCGGGTTCACTGTAGTCCACTTTTATTTTATTGTTATTTTTTTTACCAGGTGGAAACGTACCGATTCTCTGTTTTAATATTTTGACTATCGATAAATTTAATGCAATCCAAGACAAAGTACACCAAAAATTTACACAGTTAGGTATTATCAGCAACTTATAAACATTGGGATAATTGTTCGCTAAATTTTTATCTAATATTACTTTATGAGGAATTGGTACATTTTCGCCAGGTTAAAAAAAAAAATAATAATAATAATATGTGGTAAAACTAACAACCAACCAACCAAGCAACCAAGCAACCAAGCAACCAATCAACCAATCAACCAACCAAACAACCAACCAACCAACCAACCAACCAACAAACCAACCAACTAAACGAACAACCAACCAAACGAACAACCAACCAACCAACCTGTGGGATAATATTGACACTTTGGATGACGATGAAGATGATGATGATGATGATGATGATTTCTGTGTGTCCTTCGGGTGTGACTAGGAATATGGTCCTTAGAATCCTTCCAGTGCTTTTCCTCCTCTTACTTCTCCTCCTCCTTCTCCTCCTTCTCCTCCTCCTCCTCCTCCTCCTCCTCCTCCTACTCCTCCTCCTCCTCCTCCTCCTCCTCCTCCTCCTCCTTCACCTACTCCTCGACTTGACTAGGTGGTGGTCCTCTCGCGTCGAGTGGCCGTCACCCGCTGTAGAAATTATAATTATACATATACATATTATATATTTTTACAGATGTCATAAGCAAACGTGAATGAGAAAGAAAGATAGAGAAAAATTATTAATGTGAATAATCTCTCATACAAACTCATCCCTTGAGAGTGCCTGCAAAGAAATGAGTTAGTTCCACCTCATTGTGACGTTATTTCAGCTGCTGATCATCACCTTAAGGACCCTGTGATCGTGTATAAAAATTGGAGGAGGCTTCTGATTCCTCCTGACTATGCCACGAAACAAGCTCATTTTATATAAGCTGTGTTTCGTGGCAATATTTGAAGGACTCACTCACCTCCAATTATTTTCTGACTACATCACAGGGTCCTTAATTAAAATAGGGCTTTAAAAGATGTTGCTGGCGATTGAGGGACTACTGATTCCTCCAAACGATACCAGGCAACAGAGTCCTCCTGTACTTCTGTTTTATGTCATGCTTCAGATGAATCAGTAGTCTCCAATTCCCAGACAACCTACTCCCTGATTTTTTTTTTTTTTTTTTTTTTTCTCGGATAAACCCTTTCGCGCACTTGTAGTTTTTTGGACATTATTAATTAAGTAAGATGCTGTTGGCAAATTGGAGACGAATGATTCCTTCAAATTATGCCACGAAACAGACCCCCCCTCCACTCCCCCCCCCCCCTTTCACTACAGATGCTACTTGTTGGATAGTTTGGGGGGCTCACTAACCATCTATTCACCAACAACATGATTCCCCCAAAGTATGACAGAAAACAGGACTAGAT
The DNA here is from genome assembly GCA_033782935.1 of Petrolisthes cinctipes. Taxonomy (NCBI): domain Eukaryota; kingdom Metazoa; phylum Arthropoda; class Malacostraca; order Decapoda; family Porcellanidae; genus Petrolisthes; species Petrolisthes cinctipes. The sequence goes on from JAWQEG010008592.1 coordinate 14,103, forward strand.
AAAAAAAATAAATAAATAAATAAATAAATAAAAATAATAATAATAATAATAATAATGGTGGCCTGTTGCTTGGAATAGTTTGGGGGAATCATTTGCTCCAGATTTACCAACACACACATTACAGCACTAAAGCACAAATAATTACTTACCTCACCTGTGCTGTCCATTGGTGCACTTTTGGCACATTAGAGTCTCTTGATTGCTCCAAAGCAGGCCAGGGAACAGGACCAGATGAACAAAAATAATGGTGGCCTGTTGCCTGGAAAAGTTTGGAAGAATCATTTGCTCCAGATTTACCAACAATGAACTACCCATCTTAATCTACTCTTAATTAACTTTGCATTGAAAAAAGAAAAGTATAAAAAACAAAAAAAAATACAGAAAGAAAGGCACAAAATAGTGAACCAAACATATCATTACCGTATCATTGTCAGTGAGAACAACTTGGGTGTGGCAGAGAGTGAGTGAGTAAACGTGTAAACATCTACTTATACATTTTAATTGATATATTGAGTTGCATATTTTTTTTTTTTTTTTTTTTTTTTTTTGTCGGCTCCAAAATGCGGTGGGTGACATTGTTGATGAGTTGCGTAATGAAAATGTGTGTGTGTGTGTGTGTGTGTGTGTGAGAGATGATATTTTTACACGAAAGTTTTAATTATCGTTATTATTACTTCTATATTAGCCTGACTTCATATACATATTAGCTTCCAAGTAAAAAAAAAATATGAAAAATAATGCTTAAATGGTGTTGGCATACTTAGAAAGAGAGAAAAAATATATATTATTGGTTTTATTATATTTATTTTAGAGGATTGTAATTTGAGACCGAATTGGAAGGCTACTGATTCCTCCAAACTAAGCCAGGAAACAGATGAGCTTATTGTTACTAGTAGGGATTTTTGTTTCGTGGCATAGTTTGGAGGAATCAGTAGGCCTCCAATTCCTCCACAACTGAGCAAATCTGACCCAAGAACAGAGGATGGAGGACGGAGAGCAAAGGAAATAGGTGCTAGAGTGATTGGCCTTTGACTTATACAGTATATTTGTTATGTATGGTGAGTTAATTAATTCCTGAAGCTGTGAACTGGAACCCCAATAAACAGGTAGATTATAAAGTGAACATATCATAATGTGTATTATCAATAACTATTGTTTGTTTACAATAATGTTTGTACTTGTAAATAAAAGGGCATTATCAAATCATCTATTGCAGTTATGTGGTGTAATCGTTATAGATTGAAAACATTTATGTATTAGTAAATAAACTAATATGCAGTTATATATATACAATACAATACAGGACATGGTTTGACGATAAAGATCACATAGTAAGGAGTCTGCATTATAGAAGTACTTGATGCAATTAATTATTTTGTCCAGTTTAGTCAGATGAAGAATATGAAGTAACAAGTTGTGTTGGTTTGTTGCAAATTATATATAAATTATATTGGAAATTATGTTAATTTTTATACAAAGTTTAGAAGTGGTAGAGTACTGAAAAATGTAGCGTTGTATTAACAAACATATTTCAGGATTTTTTTTCGTATTGTAAAAGTCGTATTGACGTAATTTAAATGTGTTAATATACAATTGCAAAAGGCTTATTTACACATTATCTGTTAATATATTTCAAAGTGTATTTACGTATGACAGCTTGCATGGACATATTACAGAGTGTATTATAAACCAGAAGGTACACAACATGAAGACTGCAACACCAAAGTCAATTAATTAACAGGGATAGTGATAACACAGCCAAAGAAGACGTCACACACCACACCTTATTGAAGAGGGTAAGAAGAAGATGATTATGCTCACGAGCCCCTGATTCCTCTGACCTGTACCACACAACAACAACAACACCAACAACAACAACAACAACAGAAGATCACCTGTATTGAATCAGTGTGGAAGAATCAGTGGTCTCCCTCCTCATACCACTTCAAATACCATAATTATATACCTTAAAACTCAATAATAACAAGTTTATTCCCTGTACGAACTGATGAATAACAATTAACCCTATTCTCATAAGCCCTTACTATAGGCAATGATGACTCGAACCTTCCCCAGCGAATGAAAGTACCACACGAGAAACATGTTGACAAGATACACCACAGGGCTTGCTGACTCAGTGGGGAAACGTGACACCAACATTTTACATCTACAAGCCAGAGACACCACAAAGATAAACAATGACCGGTGCCATGTGTCGTTTTGGTGTCTTATGTTGTAGACTCCATCCACCGGTTCCAAAAAGCAAAGGGTAGTGGTGATGTTTATAGTGCATTTGGTCTCGGTAATTCTACTTGAGGGTTGAGCCTCTTTTTGGTAAATTGGAGGGCTTCTTCATCCTCCAAACTATGTCACAAATCTGATCCTCTATAAGTAACATGGAGGTATTTTGTTTCCTGGGATAGTTTGGAGGAATCAGTAGCCATCCAATCTACCAAAGAGAGGTTGTCTTCTTAAGGTGGTAATTCTTTTTTGGTGTATTGGAGTGCCTTGATAACTCCAAAGTATGCCAGGAAACAGGACCAGAAGAGCAAAAATAATGGTGTTCTGTTGCTTGAAATAGTTTGGAGGATTCAGTTGCTCCAGATTTACCAACATCAAACTTCCCCCTTAATATATGTTCTTCAAATAAACGTAATACTTAAGGATGTCAACATTAGCAGAGTCTGTAACATAAACACTAAAATAGAACAATTAACCAGTCTGTTTTGCTTCAAGATCAAATATATTACAGCCCAGTGAGCAATTGTGTCCACTAGGGTTAGTACAAAATGACCTTTATACAAGAAGTCATGGTTCAGCTGAGACGATGACTGGCCCGATGACTTCATACACTAGAGATGGATTCATTGAGCCCAGTGGTCATCGTTATCATCAATCATCATCATCATTGTTATTATCTGGCCCATAACTTTTTTCTCTATATACGACTTTTTTTTAATTTTTACTACAGCAACACACTGACAGAGTTGGGACTCGAAAAAACACGACAGAATAGGCAGTGTTATTATTTGATTACTTTCTTAATTAATGGGGTAATTTAATACATTTTTGGGTACATTAGAAGCACCTTGATTCCTCCAAAGTATGCCCGAAAACAGGAGGACCAGGTGAACAAACATAATGGTGGTCTGTTGCTTGGAATGGTTTAGAGGATATCAGTTGCTCTAGATTTACCAACAGTGTACTTTCTGCCCTTTAGTCACAATATAGAATGGTGCTCAAGAGCTTAGACAAAAACATTTCAGTGAGTTGACAAAATTCCATAACTGTGGATATTTTTTACTATGCCAATATTAATTTCGAGGAATATTTTACAAAAGGAGTCAATACCCAGGGAATTTATTTTTGTAGTCATTAGTGGTGATTATTATTATTTTTTTTTTTTTTTTTTTTTTTTTTTTAAGGGGAGATTCTTTTGTTGGTGAATTGGAAGGTCTCTGATTCCCGTACCAAAAATATACTATCCCTTAATAATAAATCTCTTGAAGTGCTGGCGACACATACATACATACATACATACACTTTGACACTCTCTCTCTCTCTCTCTCTCTCTCTCTCTGCCGTGAATCATAAATCGAGTAACAGTCTTAACATCAATGGCAAAACTCCCCGATCCTGTTTATGTGTTTGTTAGGACATGAATTTCACCTCTGTTGTGTGAGTGTGTAGGTGCGAGAGTTGATTGCAGCCGTGTTCATCACCTGCCATCATAACTTTCCTTGTAGGATTCACGTTACGAATACTGATTTTCTGACACTTTTTCAATGTACATATTATATACCGAGGTAAAATATGTGATATTTTTATAATAACCCAATATAGAAGATTTGATAGCTATTATTTTAGCACAACTAGCTATGATCAAACTGTTTTTACATAGCACTGTACATAGACGCAAAAAAATAATAAAAATCTAATATTCTCGTCTGTTTCACTAGTATCCTATCAGTTATAATTATATTAGTAGTATATATTTGGCATTTCTTAAACCCTTTCTTGTCGCATTTCATTATTTCCAACCAATACAGTGAGAATGGAGGGGAGTTACCTTCAAATTATTTTTTTTATTTATTATTATTATTATTATTATTATTATTATTATTTATTTCTTTATTAGTCTCCAGTGTTTCTTGCATCACACTAGCAAACCTTTCATAAAAAATTGTATTCTTCCCTCCATTCATGTTGAGTGAGCTAAAGATGGTGTGTGTGTGTTGTGGTGGCTATTCATGTTGAGTGAGCTAAAAATAGTGTGTGTGTGTGTGTTGTGGTGGTTGCTTTATGATGTGGTGACTATTCATGTTGGGTGAGCTAAAAATGTGTGTATATGTGTTTGTGTGTGTGTGTTTTGCTGTGGTGACTTCATGGTGTGTGTGTGGTGGCTATTCATTCTGGGTGAGCTAAAGATGTGTGTGTATATGTGTGTGTGTGTGTGTGTGTGTTTTGCTGTGATGACTAACCAATACATCAGACTGAAGGAAACTGTGGTAAGACTTTATTAACGAGGCTATGAGTTTGTTGGCACTGCATTGGAGACTACTGATTCCTCCATGCCATGTTACGAAACGGACACACTTTAGGTTGAGGTGCTGTTTTTTTTTTTTTTTTTGACAGAGTTTGGAGGAATCATAGGCCTTCAATTTCTCGACATCACCACCACAAGGCTCTCAAGGTATTGTACCCTGTGATGTAGTCAGAAAATTGGAGATAAACGAGTCCTTCAAATGTTGCCACGAAACACCACCTATATAGAAGGAGCATGTTTCGTGGCATAGTCAGGAGGAATTAGAAGCCTTCAACTTTCATACACGATCACACACAGGGTCCTGCAGGGTTACACCAACGTAAGATAAATATTTCTTTGTAGGAGCAGCAAAGAAAAAATTAACAAGATCGAAAAACTGTATTAATTCTGAACATATACATAGTGTTATACCTATTAAAATGTTTATATTTCTCCAAGTGTTAAAGATTAAAGTTCCAGGTTTAGAAATTATCAATGCTTTAGAATGAGCTAGACACTGAGGGAGCTTATAAAAAACCCACGATTCACACTTCAGGAATATGCAACTGTGGAAAAGGGTAACGTCCTCCTGTGACCTCAGTGGGCTACCTGTCCTGCCTGAGTGATTTTTCAGTATAAAACGTATTTCTACCATTTCTCCATTAGATGAACTGTACACATTGGGGTACAAGCTGCTCCCTTCATTTCTTTTCCACCCTAACAATTTCAATTTGATTCTTGTTTACATAGCGGTGGGATTGTTTAACCACCTTGTTCCGAGTTGGATTTTTATGAAGCCTAACAGTCTCGTTAAACCGATGATGGCCCTGATGAAAAATGTAAGAAAACCGGTCACACACACACACACACACACACACACATTATACACACACACATTATACACACACACACACACACACACATTATATACATACACACACACACACACACACACACATTATATATACACACACACACACACACACATATTATATACACGCACACATTATACATACACACACACACACACATACACACACACACACACACACACATACACACACACATCTGTCACATCGTAGGCCAGGAGTCACTGATACTTATTGCGACAAATGAAAACCCTACGAAAAAATAATTGTAACGTTTTATCCACGAGGAATTTTCCTGGATATTTTGTGATGAAAGTGTGAGTCAATTGTCGTGTTTCATGATCTTTAGGAAGTATAAGAGATTGAATTCAGTATGATGAGATTCCAGACACACTAACAGATGATGAAATGGATAAGAAATTGATGTCATACTTTTAGCAAATGTTTCTCTCGACTACAAAATGGACTCTCTCTCATTTTAGGTGCTAATGTTCTGTCAGGTTTTGGAGAAGTCAATAATAACCTTCAGTTCTCCAAAAGCATCACGTATCCCTTCATCACGATCGAGATATTTATACGATTTCTGGTTGAATGAATCGTAAAAGGAAAAAATGTTGACAGACAAGCCCCATATGCCTATAATTAAGGGAAGTGGCGTCCCCTTCACCCACCATTCTTATATTCATAGTGCAGTCGGCCTCCTAACTCCTACGATACAGGGAGGGGGGCGAGTGATGGCTGGGGACTCGGCTCTTTAATTTAACACCCCACCTAAGGTTCGACAAGCCTCTGAGGTGAACCCTTTGCCTGTTGGGGGTCCTGCACACTTAGACAGACAACTATGGCAGAGTGGAATATAAATGGTGCGAATGGTTGTCAGAAGAGGAGGGGACAAGTATGGCTGAGTGGAATGTAAATGGTACGAATGATTGTCAGAAGAAGAGGGAATTGATGGATGTCTTAAGAAAAGGAAGGTTAAATGTGTTGGGTCTTTGTGAAGAAGAAGTGCCCACGTGGTGTTTACTCAACATCAATTATCTAAAATCTAGAAATAACCTGACTTTCACGAAACAATCATGATGAGATCCAAACCTTGAGCTAACAGTGACTTGCAGCCAGAACGTAATAACTCAATTTGCATTCCGGTGTTATTTAAGAAACTTATACTACCGGGTATTGAAGATTTACTTACTGAATTAGCACAGCTGGCAAGGCAGGAGCGGACTATTTTCTTCCTTCTCTTTTTTCTCTGGTGTAGGAGGTTGGTCGTCAGTTGTTGGTGAATGACAGGGCCACTGATTCCTCCAATCTATGACGTAAGATAAAAAATTCTTCTGAGGTATTTCTATATTTTCTGACACATTTTGGAAGAATCAGCAGCAGCCTTCCAATCTTCCCAATAATAGATTACCCTCATAAGGCTTTATTTCAATGATTATCAGCTTTTAATTCTTCCTTCTTCCTCTCTACTCTGACCCCCTTTGTTTCCTACACATCCCGGGAGTCCTCTGAATCTCTTATAGGCTCCGTCCACACGATTGGCCAGTGCCTAAGGGGAAAATCATTGTTACCAAAACCAGATTCAATACACACGTCTGGGAGGTGGGTGACAGGTACAGCCGGCAGCATTAATTCGCGTCCATCTCATGTACTTAATTAATAATGGTAATATGACCAGATAGTGGCATTCTGAACCAGTTTCTATTCTAACGACATATTTAATTTGCCACATGAGAAGTATATATGTCATCTCTGCATTCAAATTGTGTTACAACATCACTATAGCTCATACATACGCAGGTGGAAATGAAGCGAACTTATGCTGCCGAGTGGACGAGAGTGTGGAGCCTGTCGGGAATTGCTCCATCCGGTAATATTACTAAAGAAGTGGGAGAGGGGGGGGAGCTTTGTCCGATCGTGTGGAGGGGGGGGGGGCCTTCTACAATAGGTGGAATTAAGGACGGGGACAACTTATAAGACGGGCTGAAGGACAGAGTAAAATATGTTTGTGTTTCAGACCCTACAGACATTTATTAATTATTATTGAGTGAAAACAGAGCGAGCTTACCCAGTTCCATGTAAGACTTGGGAATATCACAAGTGGGAAGCTGTGTAACAAGGAACTATCCAAGAGATCCACCCAGCCAGGTAATTCAACTTGATTAGGTTATCCATCCCAGAAAATTGGTTGGGTGGAGTTAGCCAGTGCGCGAAATGGGAAGAGAAATTCAAGATGCGGAGGCGAGGACATGTTGGATGAGGGGAGACTCGGCTCATCACCTTACCCACTAAAGGAAATACAAAGGGAACAATTATAGAACCATTATTTTCTCCCCTCAAAGTTTGGGTGCAGTTGGTATTCTGCTGTACTGTACTTTTGAGATGACCTAATTTTTGTCCAAGTGTTGTTGTCAGTTTTATTTTTACTAATATATATATATATATATATATATATATATATATATATATATATATATATATATATATATATATATATATATATATATATATATATATATATATATATATATATATATATATATATATATATATATATATATATATATATATATATATATATATATATTTTTTTTTTTTTTTTTTTTTTTTTTTTTGCTGTATTTTCGACAACCCAATTTTTGTCCAAGTATTGGTGTAATTTTTATTTATTTATTTTTTGTACTGTACTTTCGAGATGACCCAATATTTGTTCAGCTTCTGGCTAGCACAGTGCTAGAGTCTGCGGCTGCAATTCTGCGGCCTAGCGTTCGATCCTTGCTCGAGACACGATAAAAATCTTTCACTGATGCCAGAGGTTACCACCCCTGTGAGCAAGGGGTGGGCGGTTTGAGTCAGCTGTCTGAGGTCTTCCTGCTTACGCAGCCATAGCCGAGGCTGACTCGGGTCTCACGTGGGTGGAGAGGTCTTTGGGCCACTCATCATCCTTGTGATGTGTGCTATAGTTGTGTTTCATACACATAGTGTGACACTTGTCACATTGACTGCCACTCATTGGCGGACCTTTAACGTGTTGTTGTCATTTTCACTTTATTGCACTTAATTAAGTGATATTAACACTTGTCTGGCTCGGTCGACAAACAAGTGACGTGCGTAGGAAACGTTCTGCGCAACAATATCTATTTCAGTCTCCTGGTAAATTTGACGAGGGCAAGTTGGATGTTACTGATTCCTCCAAAGTGAGTCACAGCACAACACCTACTTAGAAAGAGCCTCATTTAGGGTAGAGTTTGGAGGAATCAAATGCCTCAGATCCACCAAATTCATACTGTATCCCACATACATACATACATACATATATACATACATACATACATACATACATACATACATACATACACCACAGAGTCCTAAAAGTTTCGTTCACTGTTTATTTTGTTCGATAGCTTAAGTTAGTGGGAAGAGTTTACCAAAATATCTGAATTAATGAATGATGAGACAGCGTGATATCATTACACACAGACATACAGACAAACAAACAGAATAAGGTACCGTACAGTCACGAGCACTAATAAGTATACATCTTTGGTTGAAACTTTGAACAGTCCTCCAATTCACCAATGAAGTAATTCCAAATGGAGATGTTATTGTGCATTCATTTACTGTCTCTAGGTATTCGAAGCACACCTGGATACTTATTAGTGCTCGTGACTGTACATTTTTTCTCAGAGTCATTATTACATCAGCTAAGAAAAATGTGCTTATGCTTTTTTTGGTTTGTTTATGTAATTGAATATATGTTTATCTGTTTGTTTACAGGAATGTAGACAGTACTTTGTGTTATTATTTATTATTTTAGTTTATTATAAATATTATTATTATTATCATGAATATTTTTATTTTATTTGTATTTGCATTATTATAATTATTGATATTTTTTAAATTATTGTTATTATTATTACTATTGATATTATTATTATTATTGTTATTATTATTATTATTATTATTATTATTATTATTATTATTATTATTATTATTATTATTATTATTATTTATAAATATATATATATATATATATATATATATATATATATATATATATATATATATATATATATATATATATATATATATATATATATATATATATATATATATATATATATATATATATAAATGTTTATTTTTGAGAGGTATCATGCATTACTTAGCCTTGGCGAGGGTTTGCAATCTCAGAACGCTCAAATTATCATTGCAATCATTTATATATTTCATTTTTACCGTAATTAGTTGACCTGGGGACTCGAGAGTTTTGCTGCCTAATTGCCGAGTCATGTCAAGGTTATTAAGATTTAATTACTGCATCACGAACATCAATTAATTTAAGGGACCCTGTGATCGTGTATGAGACCAGGTGGCTTCTGATTCCACCTGACTCTACCACGAAACAAGCGCCTTTAATGTAGGTGTGTGTGTTTCGTGGCAATGTTTGAAGGACTCATTTATCTCCAATTTTCTGACTACATAACGGGAGTGCTGATGGTGTAATGGTTATCATGCTCACCTAACAAGCGAAAGATTCCTGGTTTGATTCCCGAGTAGGTTGAATTATTGGACAATTTTTCCATCCTCCTATGTCCCTGTTCACCTAGCAGTAAGTAGGTACTGTTCCCGGCTGTAAGAGAGAGGATTGAAACCTTGTATAGGCTGGGGAAGATGTGTCCATGTAACAAGACTCACTGCCTTAATGACCAACCGAAGAGTGATAGGTATAAAGCCCAAAATATTCGTCTTCTTCTGCAAAAGTTTCGGAGAACACTCACATACACCACAGCACACACGTACAGTACACTTCACATACACCACATAACACACACGTACACATCTCCACATACACCCATATACACACACGTACACTTCTCCACATACACACACGTACAGTACACTTCACATACACCCACATACACACACATACACTTCTCCACATACACCCACATACACTTCTCCACATACACCCATATACACACACGTACACTTCTCCACATACACCCATATACACACACATACACTTCTCCACATACACACACGTACACATCTCCACATACACCCATATAAACACACGTACACTTCTCCACATATACCCACATACACACACGTACACTTCTCCACATACACCCATATACACACACGTACACTTCTCCACATACACCCATATAAACACACGTACACTTCTCCACATACACCGACATACACACACATACACATCTCCACATACACCCACATACACACACTCTATAGACATATCGCCTTTACATTACTTCCAGGCATCAAACAGAACTGATGGAAACTCAGGTACTGTACATTTTCTTTAACCATATATTTTTAGTGTTTTAATTTGTGCATTTAATATTATTTAGTAGTAGAGGAGGAGACGGCGTATTGTAACCTTGTGTATTGTCATGATAAATTATGCTCTTCAAATACAATAACAATGATGTTGTTCTGCTGCATATGACACCTATAGTTATGGGGGAAGTATTCAGGGGTGGTAAATGTGGAGCAACTACATGATTCACTTCTCCAGACTATTTCAAAGCAACAAGCCACCATTATTGTTTTTAATCTACATGGTCCTGTTTATTTCCTGGCATACTTTGGAGGAATCAAGACTTAATTAATGTACAGTACCATAAATATATTACTAAGTATATTATCCCCTTAATTAAAGACATTATCATTATAAAACACACACACACACACACACACACACACACATACACAGGGGAAAATCGCATTAAATTCAGAGAGTGTGTTGAGGTGGAGTCTCAATGTTATGACGTTATTAACAGCAAGAACAACACCAAAACACATGACCACAATGACAATGACTACTACTACTACTACTACTACTACTACTACTACTACTACTACTACTGTAATGGGAGGATTGTTTACCAATCAGTTAATACTAAGAATTTTTCCCCATAACAATATTTAAATACAATAATATGATATGTAGTGGGAAACGAAATGGGTGCTTTTGAGTTTAAATAATGCGCCTTTGTGTTGGAGGGAAAACCTTGGACGTTTTGGTACCAAGATGTAAAAAAACTAGTTCTTACTATTGATGTCTTTGTATAGTTAGTTACAGCAAGTAGGAGTTGTGGTGTTGTGGGTTGAAACATTGTTCAATATTATAGATTTGTAAATGGTGATCAATCAACTAGATAGCTTTTTTGAATGGAATGTAACGTAGAAGTTGTGTAACCTTGCACGTGGCGGCCATCATTCCCACCTGAGGCGTCACTTGGAGTCATGTTGTCAGCTCGCTTACTTAGGGTTTATGGACGGGAGTGAGTTTGTTGGAAGCCCAGGACTGGAGTATCGTCCTAGTTTTGTGTCAAGAATTCCCATGGAGACCATGTACCTGAGCAAACTGTGTTAAGGAAGAATTAATAAACGTCCAGAGGTCATCTTGGTGTCGTCTTCTCTTCTCTGGATCTATCAGCTAAGGATTTCACCCCATATGTGTTTTTTTAGTTCAGTCATTTTAGGGTCTAAGGTGACTAGACCCCCCAAAAAAGAGTTCACCTGGTGGCAGCAAGCAAAAGGGACATTACATTTGGTGGCAGCGGTGGGATAGAGCAACTGCTCATCCCTTACTCATGGGTCTGTTAGGCCTAAGCCACGTTACCATTTTGTTTATGCATGTGTTATGTAATGGGATATGTACAGTACAGTATATAATTGAGAAATAAGTACAGTATATATAGGGTGTCACAGCCCATTACCATTATTCTTGTGCATTAGTGGAAACTACAATTTACCTATTTTGGTGTGCTATATTATTTGTATGTATCTTTTTTTTCAGTGGGGTACAGTATTAATTTATTATTATTATTGTGAAGTGGTTAGTAGTAGTTAGTGAAAATGGCAGAAGGTAACTCAGAAATTAAGAGAGCGGCCGAGAAAGTCAAACTCTATTTCGGAGAAGAAGTATGGTTAACAAAACCGGAGGAGATTGTGGTGGATGTTCCTAACTTTGGAGAAGTGTTGCCTCCACGAGTACGGAAACTCCCTGAGAGATACATGGATAGCCAGTCTTACTAAATAGGCAAAACCAGGGTGTTATTATGTATTGTTGGAGGTGTATGTGATATGTCCTTGTGTTAAGTCAAGAACTGTGGAGTGTTGCGATGAAGGGAAGTAGAAGATTAATATGTATTGTAAACCAGGGTGTTATTATGTATTGTTGGAGGTGTGTGTGATATGCCCTTGTGTTAAGTCTAGTTATGGAGTGATGTAAAGCAGCGAAGTAGAAGTTATTTTTATTGTGGTATATGGGTGATATGTCCTATAAACATATCACCTTTACATTACTTCCAGGCATCAAACAGAACAGATGGAAACTCAGGTACTCTACATTAACTTTTACCATATATTTTTAGTGTTTTAATTTGTGCATTTAATATTATTTTAGAAGTGAGAGTACTGACAGGGAAATAAATTTAGGATGGCTGTAATGTGCTGGACTACGAATTTTATTATGCAGTGTTTTCTTGTTTGTTTAGTTTAAATATGCAGTGTAAATATTGGAGTACCGAGGGTTTAGTTACAAATATAGTATATCCCTCTTCAGCTCTATATTGTTGTTGTTCTCGTCATTATTTTGTTGGGTTATTGAATCCAGGGAAAAGTGACTGTTATCGGATTACTGTAGTTATTTTATTGTTTAATTGAATTTTAAGGATCCTACACCTGCCAAGGGCGGGGATGGTGAGGCATAACTTTTTCAACCCCAGTTGGTGCATCTTCCCTGGTCGTCCCTGTGACCCATAGCTGTGGGATTCGGGCTCACTGTGTTTTGCCAGTTCCCGGACGAGTACTTAGGACTCTCTGAAGATTGTGTTCTGTGCTTAGGACCCTTTGAAGATTGTGTTCTATGCTTAGGACTTTCTGAAGACTGTGTTCTGTACTTACTAACTCAGGAAAGCCTTTATTCAGTACTGTACTTGCCTATTTACTATAAGATGGGATCGTAAACCTGGAAGAGTGCTTTAAGGTCAAATTTATTGTTTATATTCACGTTTGGTGTAAATAAATGTATAGTTTTTATGCCTGGGTTTCTTTTTGTGTTTTCTTGTGTGAGGGTGTGAGAATTTTATCTCCTTTCATTTACAGAGGGCTACTGATTCCTCCAAAGTACTCGTACGCCAGGAAACAGACTACACTAATGTTACTAATAGGGGATCTGTTTCGTGGTATAGTTTGGAGGAATCAGAAACCTTCCAATTTATCTACAAAAGAGTCTCCCCTTAAGATGAGAACAGTGGTGAAGAGGCTGACTTCCCCATGAGAGACGGACTGAACGGTGGAAGGGAAAGAGAGAGTGGGTTGTTGTTCTGCAAGTCATTTGAACACAGAGAGGGCTCTTGTACACATCACCGTAGCCAGCCAGAGCGCCAGCCAATCAGTCAGTCAGCCAACCAGCCAGCCAGCCAGAGCGCCAGCCAGTCAGTCAGTCAGCCAACCAGCCAGCCAGTCAGCCAGCCAACCAGCCAGCGAATCAGTCGGTCAGTCAGTCAGTCAGTGGGTCAGTCAGTCAGTCAGGCAGGCAGGTAACCACGCAGCCTGCCTGAAAGTGACGGGAGATATTCGGAATATTTATTCATTTTATTTCTTAGCGTTACGAAAATGCACCACAGGCTCCCCCCCCATGACATTTCTTAACTTTTTTCGGCAAGCATAATGCAAATAAAGACAAAATTGAATCAACAAACACTTCTACAACCAGGCAACTACTTAGAATTTGGAAACGCTGGAATTACCTAAAGTGCAATAAATGTCCACCTTTCACACCAGTACGAGGATAGGTCAAGGTAAGGATTACATTAAAATTTTATAACTTGCAGTGCCTTCAGAGCGTTTTGTTAGTATGTACAGTTCCGGACACGTGAATCAGACACACCTGAATCTGGGCCCTTCATTGAGCATAGGGTAGGATGAGACGTTGTGTGTGTGTGTGTGTGTGTTGTAGGGGCGAGTTGTTTCTTATGCTCTCTATGGGGCCCTGTTTCATGTGTATCTATTTCGTGTGTCTGCAACTGTACATTCTGAATGATCTGTTACCTTTCTTAGTGTACTGTTGCTACTCTCTTTTTTATAGTTCCTGTAAAGAATTTTTTTTCTTCACCTTTCACTGGCCAACTTTACCACATGCAGTTACCTTTCCGTAGAAATTTAACCACCACAAGGACTATACATTGAAGAACAGTTGACTACGAAGCCATTGTAATAACCTCATATATATTTGTGACGTTACGAGTGTCTGTCTGGCAAGCTGAGACCCATGTCACCATTCTAGTAAAATGAAAAAGTACATACACTCGCTAACAAAAGCGTTGTCGCCTCACCTAGCGCTTCTTTAGTTGGTGAATTGGAAGGTCTCTGATTCCTCCAAACCATGCCATGAAACAGACGCCCACGGTAGTACTAATAGTGAATGTGTTTCGTGATATGGTTAGGAGGAATCAGTAGCCTTCCAATTCACCAACAAAACAGGAGGCGACACTGCTTTTGTTGGAGGTTGTACATGTCAGTTGATAATGTTTACTTTCTTGATGGTTGTACGTAACTTGGTAGAATATATTGAACCACCAATAAAGTAACACAACATTGGTTTGTAAGAATGAAAACCACAACAAAACTGGAAATACATAATCAAGACCATGATCGAGAGTCTAATCTATTATTAAGTAAGACCACATTTGTACACTAATTTACTATTATATTGAAATTGTCAAATGTTCATAATTTTTGAAGTCCATGTATTTGCAATGTGTTTTCATCAATATCTAATTCGAAGATAGACTAAAATACATGAATGGTGCTCACTAAGTTACATTTGTTTGTTCTGTGTTTTTCAGATAAACAAGTAAAATACTGAATAATAACACAGGTAAAAAAAAGGTGGTTCAACAATGAGTGAGAAAGTTGTCATGGCAGGGAACGGAGATAATCATGGTGGTGGTGAAGGTGGAGGTGGTGAAGGTGGTGGTGAAGGTGGAGGTGGTGGTGGTGGAAGTGAAGGTGAAGGTGGTGGTGGAGGTGGTAGAGGTGGAGGTGGTGGTGGTGGAAGTGAAGGTGAAGGTGGTGGTGGAAGTGGTGGAGGTGGTGGTAGAGGTGGAGGAGGTGGAGGTGATGAAGGTGGTGGAGGTGGTGGTGGTGGTAGAGGTGGAGGTTTAGGTGGTGGTGGTGGTGGTGGTGGTGGTGAGGGTAGCGTTCCTGACGACCTCTTCTGGGTGACCACGTTTGAGGATTTGCTGGAGTTGGTGGGAACAACAGGACCTTGGAACGTAATGATCTTCTTCCTCTGTACCTACGGTGAGGAAACATAGTGCCGATCGATTCCACACTGGTTTGTTTTGGTTTGCAAGCACCCTAACGAAAGAAACTGAACTGTGTAAATGACTCATGAGTGAATTATTGGGTGAATTTGATGACTCCACTATGAAACTATGCTAATAATTAAACTACCTGACCGATTTTGTAGATATAATTTTGTTGGATATAATTAAGTATAACAAGTGTGGTTGGTTGAGGAGGATCATAACAAACCAAAGCTACTGTGGAATCGACCCTTAGTGTACAGCCAGATCTTTATACTGTGTTTTATGATGTGTTGTATGATGTGTTGTACTGAATATTAATTCCTCCAAATAATTGTAAATGATTCGGATTCACAAGCACGTCTCCTGACATGTATCAAATAAAAGAGAATTAATCACTACACTTTGAGGTCGAGGTGTGCTCAGGTCTACTTTTGTCAATAATTTAGTAGGTGTAGGTTAGTTAGTTAAAGGAAGTAATCTTTGTTTTTGTGAGAAATTCGGTGGCTCTTGATTCCTCCAAGATATCCCAAGCAACAGAATCCCTCCACATAAGACTGTAGAGACGTGTTTTATGATGGAGTTTGGAGGGTTACGTGTGCTCCAATATGGCCACAACAGGTTACTCTCCTCAATAAACAATTCAGTATCTCAGGAAAATACAGTGTACCAATTTCAGTCGAGGTTAAATCAATGTGTTATTATTATTATTATTATTATTATTATTATTATTATCATTATTATTATTATTTTTTTTTTATCATTATTATTATTATTATTATTATTATTATTATTATTATTATTATTATTATTATTATTATTATTATTATTATTATTACTATTATTATTATTATTATTACTATTATTATTATTATTATTATTATTATTATTATTATTACTATTACTATTATTATTATTATTATTATTATTATTACTAATATTACTGTTATTATTATTATTATTATTATTATTATTATTATTATTATTATTATTATTATTTCGATTTCATCTGTAGTAATAAATAATACTTTTAACACACATTCTTCCCTTCAAAGCTATTTTCGTGTCGCCGTTCATGTCGATGTCGTACCAATTCCTGGGGGCCACTCCTGACCACTGGTGTTTGGTGCCGGTCCTGGTCGAAGCCAACTGGACACAACAACAGATACTCTCTATAGCCATTCCTTACAAGTGAGTGTATGAGTCTCCCTTTTTATATTCCCTAATAGTGAGTGAATGAGTCTTCCTTTTTATATTACCTAATAGTGAGTGAATGAGTCTCCCTTTTTATATTACCTAATAGTGAGTGAATGAGTCTCACTTTTTATATTCCTTAATAGTGAGTATATGAGTCTCCCTTTCTATATTTCCTACAAAACTTTCATTTCCTGTTCCTCTCCTTCTATTCCATGTACCACATAATTATCTACTCAGACATTACATTATTCACCCCATCCTTAATTAAATATAACATTCACTACATTAATTAAATATAACATTCACTACATTACTGTTATTGATCTTTGTTTTGCCAGTAACGTAACGGGGGAGTACGACTCTTGTCAGATGTACGACTACGACTACACGACTGTGGCTGAGATGGGTTATGAGAAGGCGAGGGAAGGTTTACTGACGCCCACCAACCTCACTGTGTCGTGTTGGAGTCGAGACTTTAACTACACCCAGTATCAGTCCACGGTTGTCACTGAGGTGAGTAAACAGTGTCATTTCCATAGAGTCACTACTGACAGAGTTGGTATTCAAACCCACACTGACCTTAGCCAGAGATGTACAGCCACAATCAAATAACCACCGACGCTTTCCTTCCATCGTGCAAATAAATCAGTATCATATCAAAATAAAATCATACAACACCTTACGTCAAATCAACCCCTTGAATTATTATTATGAGGTGCTGCAAAATCATACATGTGTTGTTCTTTATTACCAAGATATTTACTACGATGGAAGGAAAGTGTTGGTGGATATTTGATTGTGGCTGTACTACAGAGTAATGTTGCACAAAGGGCGGTATGCAAGGACATTGATGGTGTTGTCGATGATGTGGGTACAGGTACGATGACTTCATAGACACACTACAGAGTCATCGTACCGGTACCACACCATCGTCAACACCATGAATGTCCTTGCATACGACCCAAAGTCTCTGTCATCTTTATCTGCTTCCTATATTTACAAATGTTAGGTCTAACTACAAGAAGCCTACTTGATGTCTTCATATGCGACACGAAAAACATTGGGAACGGAATAAAATTATGTCCTCTTTCATTTGAACTGCCAAGAACTATAAGCATCATATAGTCATCACCTCTGTATATAATTATGTATGTGTGTGTGAATATATACTGTATGTGTAGTTATCGCCTCTCTCTATATATAATTATGTGTGTGTGTGAATATATACTGTATGTGTAGTCATTACCTCTGTATATAATATGTGTGTGTGAATATATACTGTATGTGTAGTTATCGCCTCTGTATATATGTATATGTGTGTGAATATATACTGTATGTGTAGTCATCACCACTGTATATAATATGTGTGTCTATGTGTATATTGGCAGTGGGACCTGGTGTGTGAAAGACGGGCTCTATACTCCTCTACCTTTTCGGCTGCTGGTTTTGGTGGTCTGTTCGGGGCTCCCATCAGTGGCTTCCTATTGGACAGGTGAGTCGCTTTCCTTGCTCTTAGATCTTTCCTCCTGTGACTATTGCTGCCTCGCTTTGCTTAGTCCAGATTCATGTGTCATACAAAATGTCTGAAAGCAAATTGGACGATGGAGGAAGCCTTAAACTAACCGGAGAACGTCGGTACACCTTTACATCGACCATTTAGGATTTACGAGTTTGTGAGATGACACAAGTGGTAGGTATTAAATGATTATTACCTTCCAATTGAAGCTTTATCATTACCACAGCTGACGGAATTCACTATTGCTAAAATTAGCTTTTTGATCATGCAGTTATTATACTCATTAATTCCAAAGCTGTTGCAACTATTGATAAGACCAAGCCAAACCTAACCTAACCTAACCTAACCTAACCTAACCTAACCTAATGAATAGTAACCAAACCAAACCTCTACCCAACGTAATGAATGGCAAACTAACCTAACATAATCAATGGTAACTTAACCTAACCTAACATAACTAACCTAATCAATACTAACTTAACCTAACCTACCGTAATGTAACCTAACTTAACTTACCCTAATGTAACCTAACCAACCCTAATGTAACCTATCTTAACCTAATCTAACCAAACATAACCTAGCCTAACCTACCCTACCCTAACCTAACCACCTAACCTAACCTACCCTAACCTAACCTAACCTAACCTAACCTAACCGAATCAATAGTAACCTAACAAACCCAACCTAACCTAACCTAACCAAACTTAGCATAACATAACATAACTAACCTAATCAATAGTAACCTAACCAAACCTAACCTAACCAAAACTAACCTAACCTAACCTAATCAATAGTAACCTAACTAACCTAACCTAACCTAACCTAACCACCTAACCTAACCTACCCTAACCTAACCAACCTAACCTAACCTAACCCAACCTAACCTAACCTAATCAATAGTAACCTAACCTAACCTAACCTAACCAACCTAACTTAACCTAATCAATAGTAACCTAACCAACCTAACCTAACCTAACCAAACCTAACCTAATCAATAGTAACCTAACAAATCTAACCTAACCTAACCTAACCTAATCAATAGTAACCTAACCTAATCAAACCTAACCTAACCTAACCTAACCTACCCACCACAGATATGGTCGTCGTCCGGTAGTGTTGGGTTCCGTCCTTCTTCTCATTGTCATCGGTAACCTCATCGTTTTGTCACCTTCCATTGTAGTGTATGTGGTGGCAAGAGGCTTCATAGGAATCCTCAACACGGCTGTTTATAATGGTGCCTTTGCTTTCGGTAAGTTGCTTTTAGTTTTGGGTTAATGGGGTTCTATTTAAGGGGATGATAATTCTTTTTTGTTATATTGGAGTGCCTTGATTCCTCCAAAGTATGCCAGGAAACAGGACCAAAAGAGCAAACATAATGGTGTTCTGTTGCTTGGAAAAAGAGTTTGGAAGATTCAGTTGCTCCAGATTTACCAACACAAAATTTCCCCCTTAAGGCCATAGTATCGACTTTGTAATGGTCGTTGATGGACCCCCTTGATGTAGTCAGAAAATTGAAGGTTAGTGAGGGTTTCAAATACTGCCATGAAACAACACCAGCACCTATATTGAAGGAGCTTGTTTCGTGGCGTAGTCAGGAGGAATCAGATGCCACCAAGTCTTACATACACAATTACTAGGCCACGACACAAGCTCCTTCCATTTACAGTAGGTGGTGGTGGTGTTTCGTGGCAAACTAACCTAACATAATCAATGGTAACTTAACCTAACCTAACCAAACCTAACCTAACTAACCTAATCAATAGTAACTTAACCTAACCTACCCTAACCTAACCTAACTTAACCTAACCTACCCTAATGTAACCTAACCTAACTTACCCTAATGTAACCTAACCAACCCTAATATAACCCATCTTAACCCAACCTAACCTAACCTAACCTAACCTAATGTAACCTAACCTAACTTACCCTAAAGTAAACTAACCAACCCTAATGTAACCTAACCTAACCTAACCTAACCTAACCTAACCTAACCTAACGTAATATTTGGAGGACTCATTTACCTCCAACTTCCTGACTACATCACTGGGTCCTTAAGTTACTCACTATATCGTGTTGAATGATAGTAAATAAATACATAAATAAAAAAAGTAATTAAAGCGAAACGAAGGAGAGAGAAAAGCTACACAGAACAGTGAAATATTACATACAGTGTAAAAATAATAATATTAGGGTTTGTTAATTCAGTGTTTGGAAGCATGCGTTCAGTAAGGAATTTTAATTAAATACCTCTATATATATACAAAGTTAATAGAATGGAGGCTCACGTTAAAAACAGTAATAAGTGTCCAGTGAGATTAAAAAAAAAAAAAAAAAAAAAAAAAAAAAAAAAAAAAAATTGTGCTTGTTATTGGACACACTGAAGAAAAGATAATATATATATAAATTTGTTAATAAATAATGTGTATGTATGTATGTATGTATATATTGGAAAATATTTGAGGACTCCTGACTACATAGTGAGGTCTCGTTTTTAAGGGGAGATTCTGTTGTTGGTGAATTGGAGGGTTTGTGATTCCTCCAGACTATGCCACGAAACAGACGACCTTAATGGGACCCTGTAATCGTGTATGAAAATTGGAGGTTTCTGATTCCTCCTGACCATACCACGAAACAAGCTCCTTCCATATAGGTGTGTGTGTGTGTGTGTTTCGTGGCAATATTTGAAGGACTCGTATACCTCCAATTTTCTGACTACATCACAGGGTCCCTTCATGTTACTAATAGGGGATCTGTTGTTTCGTAGTATAGTTTGGAGGAATCAGAGACCTTCCAACCAATTTACCAACAAAAGAGTCTCTCCTTAAGGCTGGCAGATATGTGCAAACTGGAGGGATTAACCTGAAAAAAAAAAGTCTGGGGAACTACAACAACAACAACAACAACCTGAAAAAAAAAGCTGTGTCCAATTGTGTCATTAAATATGCTAATTATCTTATTCTCATTCTCATGTATTGGTGGTAACTTTATCTGCGAAGGATCTGATGTTCTCTCTCTCTCTCTCTCTCTCTCTCTCTCTCTCTCTCTCTCTCTCTCTCTCTCTCTCTCTCTCTCTCTCTCTCTCTCTCTCTCTCATCACAGTAATGGAGTCGTGTGCCATCAAGAATCGTTCCCTAGTCGGTTCCATGAGTGTGATCCCCTGGGCCTTGGGTCTCTCGTGCACACCTCTCATTGCTTACTTGGTCAGGACGTGGAGGTGGCTCAGTTTCTGCCTCACTTTCCCCGTCATATTCCAGCTGTCCTACATATGGTTAGTGTTATTCCAGCTCTCCTACATATGGTTAGTGTTATTCCAGCTCTTCTACATATGGTTAGTGTTATTCCAGCTCACCTACATATGGTCAGTCTTATTCCAGGTCTCATTCCAGCTCTCCTACATATGGTTAGTGTTATTCCAGCTCTCCTACATATGGTTAGTGTTATTCCAGCTCTCCTACATATGGTTAGTGTTATTCCAGCTCTCCTACATATGGTTAGTGTTATTCCAGCTCTCCTACATATGGTTAGTGTTATTCCAGCTCTCCTACATATGGTCAGTGTTATTCCAGGCCTCCTACATATGGTTAGTGTTATTCCAGCTCTCCTACATATGGTTAGTGTTATTCCAGCTCTCCTACATATGGTTAGTGTTATTCCAGCTCTTCTACATATGGTTAGTGTTATTCCAGCTCTCCTACATATGGTCAGTGTTATTCCAGCTCTTCTACATATGGTCAGTCTCTCTCTTTTATGATCCAGTGTTAATTTTGTCTTTTTCTTGAGGTTGTAAATTCTTAAGGTCTTTTGGTTGTATGGTCATTTGGTCTTAGGGTCTTTTGGTTGTATGGTTTTCTGGTCTTATGGTCGTCTGGTCTTGGGATCTTTTATTTGTATGGTTGTCTGGTCTTAAGGCATTTTGGTTGTATGGTTAATTAATTGGTCTTATGGTATTTTGGCTGTATGGTTTTTTGGTGTTAAGGTCGTCTGGTCTTAAGGTATTTTGGTTATATGGTTGTCTGGTCTCAGGTCTTTTGGTCTTGGGGTCTTTTGGTCTTAAGGTATTTTGGTCTTAAAGTAGAGTCTACAGTTTTGTTCCTTTCATAAATGGTTGTCACTTTTTCTCATGGAGTATAAGCCAAGAAGATGTCTTACTGCTGACTGACAAACATTGGTATCTTATCATATTACTTCTCTCTACACATACGATATTTTCTTGTCCGTTGTGAATATTCATGTGTTTTATGTATCTATTATTTTATCTATTATTTATGTATCTATATTGTTACAGTCAGTTTCTAAGTCATTGTCTATACGAACATGACGTCTTTTGATATATGTATACCGCACTTACATATTTTTGCAGTCCCAAAGTTAACATTAATATATATTCTTCGCATCATCATTACGTTTAGGGGAGATTGTCTTGTGGGTGAATTGGAAGGTTTATAAGTTCTCCAAAGTATGCCAGGAAACCGACGACCCTTTAAATGGGGGATCTGTTTCGTGACATAGTTTGGAGGAATCAGTAGCCTTCTGATTCACAAACATGAGAATATCCCCTAAAGTGTTTTTTTTTTCCCTTTCTGGCCTGGTGTGGTATTGATGCAGGTTGTTGCCAGAGTCACCGAGATGGCTAATACAAAAGGGACGTCACAGTCAGGCTCTCACTATCCTCAAGAAAGCTGCCAAGATGAACAAGAGGTCACTGCCCCCAGACACACTCATGCTTCAGGCAATGAAACAGATTACTTGTCAGGTGAGATGAAAGATTAATAGATATAATTGATATACTATACTGCATTATAATACCCTTGATTACAGTATATACCCTGCATTATATACCCTAAATTAATTACAGTATATACCCTACATTATAATACCCTTAATTACAGTTTTTACCCTACATTATACACTCTAAATATTATTACCTTATATACCCTGCATTATATACCCTTGTTCAGAGTAGTAAAATATAGTTTGTTTACGTTTACATTTACATTGTGGACTTCAGTTTATCATAAGTTTGAACTACAATTTCTTTCTGCAACAATATTATGTTATATTCGAATTAGGATATTAAATGTTGTCGAGGGAATCACGTGAGGTATTCCGGTTTGGTCACAGGAAAAGGAAGAGGGAGCCACAAGTATCAGGGAGCAAGAGGGAGCCACAAGCATCATGGAGCAAGAGGGAGCCACAAGCATCATAGACTACACCAGGTCATGTATGGAACAGATGGGTGCTCCCTTCCTTCGTCCTGAATTGAGGTTGAGGTCCCTTGTCCTTGTTGTATGGCTCTGTGGATCTTTTGTTTACTACGGCATCACCCTCATTGCTACCAACATCAGGTAAGTACACTCGCAATCCAAAATATGTATCCAGGTCTTGTTGTTGAAGTTTCGAATCATTTGACATACTAGTGAACCAATTACAACGCTTATCCTGTTTCATATTTGTATCCAGGTCTTGTTGTTGAAGTTTCGAATCATTTGACATACTAGTGAACCAATTACAACGCTTATCCTGTTTCATATTTGCTTGAGCTCGCTTAATTAATACTCGATCAGGCTATTCCAAGAAAGCCTGGATACATATTTTGGATTACGAGTGTACATCAGGAACTATTTATTAACTGAGCAATTAATGGTGATGCTTTGGTGTATAATAATTGTTTATATATAAATCTTCCCCCAAACTTGACATAACATAAAATCTCCACCACCCCCACCCCAAAAATGTCAATAAATAATATAACATAAGCAGTGTTGGTAAGCCCATTAGGAAAGACGCAAGGTACATTTTAGATAATTTGGGAAATATCTGGGGGACGGGTTTTAATGTTAGAATCTCACAATATATTTCAAGAGGATTGTATTATTATTAGTAGTATTTTTACTGCATTATTATTATTATTTTTTTTTTTTTTTTTTTTTTTTTTTTGTATGATCTATAATTATTTCGCTAGCAAAGGGTTACCTCCAACGTAGAGATGAAGGCCTGGTATATATAATAATAAAAAAGATCTATAATAATTATTCATATACGATAATAACCTACTTGCCATCACTATTATCATTACAGAACTGATACCTACTTACCATCACTATTATCATTACAGAACTGAAACCTACTTGCCATTACTATTATCATTACAGAACTGATACCTACTTACCATCACTATTATCATTACAGAACTAATACCTACTTACCATCACTATTATCATTACAAAACTGATACCTACTTACCATCACTATTATTTAGACAGAACTGATACCTACTTACCATCACTATTATCATTACAAAACTGATACCTACTTACCATCACTATTATCATTACAAAACTGATACCTACTTACCATCACTATTACACATTACAGAACTAATACCTACTTACCATCACTATTATCATTACAAAACTGATACCTACTTACCATCACTATTACACATTACAAAACAGATACCTACTTACCATCACTATTACACATTACAGAACTGATACTTACGTGTACTTGTCCTTGGCTGGCTTACTGGAGATTCCTTCCTACCTGCTGTTGTGGCCTGCTATTGCTTACCTGGGCAGGAGATGGAGTCAGGTGGTGTCCTACTTGATATGTGGCCTGTGTATCCTGGTTCTCATGACGCTTCTACTTCTTCTGGAACATAGTGAGTTAATTAAGGGGGTGCGGGAATAGGGGGACAGGCTTGGGAGGGGTTTAGGGGGGTGCGGTGGGTTTTGGTGTGTGTGGGAGTAGGGGGACAGGCTTAAGGGGGGGGGGGGTTTAGAGGGGTGTGGGAATAGGGGGACAGGCTTGGGAGGGGTTTAGGGGGGTGCGGTGGGTTTTGGTGTGTGTGGGTGTAGGGGGACAGGCTTGGAGGGTGGGGGGTTTAGAGGGGTACGGTAATAGGGTACAGGCTTTCTACCCCCCCAAGCCTGTCCCCCTATTCCCGCACCCCCCCAAGCCTGTCCCCTACCCCTTAAGGAGGAAATATTGTGTTGATAAATCTGGAGCAACTGAATCCTCCAAACTCTTCCAAGCAACAGAACACCATTATTTTTTATCTCCTGGTCCTGTTGGTAAATCTCGAGCAACTGAATCTTCCAAACTCTTTTTCCAAGCAACAGAACACCATTCATTATTTTTTGTTCATCTGATCCTGTTTCCTGGCATACTTTGGAGGAATCAAGGCACTCCAATGTAACAAAAGTGAATTACCCCCTTAATTAACAGAGGGGGTCCAGGCTAGGCTATATAGGGTTACAGGGTCCCTTAATTAATGAACGAACTTTTGGCCACGAGTGTAGTACAGTTGTCTCCAAAAATTTCGAGACACTACCTGCTAGAGTCAAGCAAGCAGGTAGTGTCTCGAAATTTGTGGATGCAACTGTACGATCTCTTTATTCTTTCACCTACTGTCAGCCTGTTATTATTTTGTTGTTGCAGGGAACGAGGGCCTCATACTGACCGTCTCTCTGTGTGGCAAGATCGTCATCACCAGCGTCTATCAACTCACTTGGATTTACACCACCGAACTCTTCCCCACCGAGTACAGGACCTTGGCTCTTGGTTTGGGTCAGGCTCTGGCAGATTTATCCATCATCATAACACCATTCATCAACGACATATTGGTGGGTTGATTGTCTATGCTTCTTCTTCTGTACAATAAAAAAAAACAATTTAACGACATGTTGGTGGGTTGATTGTCTATGCTTCTTCTGTACAATAAGAACAATAATTTAACGACATATTGGTGGGTTGATTGTCTATGCTGCTTCTTCTGTACAATAAAAACAATAATTTTTAAAGGGATAGTATAGCTTATTTTTGGTACACTTGAGCGCCTTGATTCCTCCTGCGTATACCAGGAAACAGGGTTAGATTAATAAAAATAATGGTGGCCTGTTGTTTGGAATAGTTTGTAGGAATCAGTTGCTCCAGATTTACCAGCACTTTACTATACCATTATAAGCAAACCGTTCAGAACGTGACAGTAAAGTTGGACACAGGAATTGGTGGTCAGCCCAGGTGAAAGATACTTGTTCCATTTGAGTAACCAGTGTCTATTATCAGATACATATTACTTTTTATTACCATCCTCAATACTGACTTCTGCCCCTGATGTCTCCTATTTGGCACTAAGGAACTTGATATTGGGAGAAATTGACCATCTTTCACTTGGGCTGTACCACGAATTCCTGTGTCTAACTGTACTATTGACCACAAGAATTCGTACACAGGCTGTTGTTTTCAAGGGTTCAAAAAAATACAGAGAATGTAAGACTACGTAAATTTAATACAACATTATAATAGGTTTGTTGTTTTGCTAATCATTGAGTCATTTGGTAGACCATTCATTGCAGTACTTCCAGAATAATTACCTCTATTTCTATATAGTCTGTGTAAGAATTCCTGTGGCCAACTATACCTTCATTTATCTGTTGTCCAGGAGACGTGGTGGTGTGGGCTCCATCTGCTGCGTTTGGGTGTTTAGCAGTGCTGGCGTCTGTAGTGTCTATGTTCCTGCCAGAGACTAGACACAGCGCCATGCCAGAGGTTACCAGTCTCACCAGAAGCGCTTCCATCTCCTGCCCTAATAAGACCATGGTGGTGGTGGTGCCGCTAAACCAACACGATTGACAACTGTGTCCCTTGACTCGAGAGAATCTGATAAAGATTTGATGGTCGAATCCTTTGACGTCCGAGGGAATGATAACACACGATTATGAAAATCTGTGAGGGAAATGATGTAATTATGTACTGTACAATGATGATACTGATGATGATAATAGATAATGATAATGGTGATATCCGTACATCAGTGGTTGGGTTGATCGCCAATACTTTAGAGTCGATCTCCTCTTTCCCGATTTTTCAGAGGTATATAATATTCCGATCACAATCATGTTTCCTCCAAAGAATGAGTTGGTGAATTTTGTGTGTGTCTTATTTATTCTGTCGTTGCTGTCTCTCCTCCACAACATATCTCGTACTTAGAAACATGTATTGGTTTAAGGAGGTGTAGGAATAGGGGGACATGCTTGGGGGAGGGGGGGGGTTAAGGGTTGCGGGATAGGGGACAGGCTTGGGGGGGGGGGTTTGGGGTGTGTGGGAGTAGGGGGACAGGCTTGGGGGGGGGGGGTTAGGGGGGTGCGGAATAGGGGACAGGCTTTCTACCCCCCCCCAAGCCTGTCCCCCTATTCCCGCACCTCCCAAACAACCCCCCCCCAAGCCTGTCCCCCTATTCGCGCACCCCCAAACAACCCCCCATCCCAAGCCTTTCCCCCTATTCCCTAGGGGTTTGGGGGGGCGGTTATTCTTTCCTATAAATCATTGTTTCAAAGGGTATTTATTCTAATGTCAAATGTCTTTTACCTTCAAATCCGGCTTCATCGGCAAATTATACAGAACTAATCAATGCAAATCAGTCATTTTCTTGTACTGTCCTGCTTCAGCTTAGCAAAAAAATGTCCAAACTCACTATTCCAACCAAAAACACACATTGCCAAATACCACATTAGCTCCTTGTCTGAGATTTGTAAGTATTCTTTTATACATTGGTCACTGCCAGATGTATATATTGTACTGTATATTCCGCTGATGTCATTGAGAGAGGAGTGTACGACAGGTTTGCATCTCTTCACCGTAAAATCATTGTAGGGAGTAACGTAGCAGGATGGTGGTTATCATTGTGTTCAGTAGAGCATCACCAGGGTTATTGTACAGCCACAGTCAAATAACCACCAAAACTTTCCTTCCATCGTGCAAATAAATCAGTATCATATCAAAATATAATCATACAAACAACCACCTTACCTTAACTCAATCCCATCACTTATTATTATGAGGTGCTGCAAAATCATACATGTATTGTTATTTAGTTACCAAGATATTCACTACCATGGAAGGAAAGTGTTGGTGGATATTTGACTGTGACTGTACACACAGATCAATTCAATGTATCCTCTCAGGTGAGGCATTCTTGGTCGTCACTCAGGATTACTCAAGTAACCGTTGCCCAGTGGGGCTGACTTTATTCTCTGTGAATACTAGCCATCCCCCCACAGGGATAGAATAAAGATTGTTGTAGGATCTGGTCACTTTCTAGTGGATTTGACGAGATCTGCCCACATGGATTAAAATTCCACCTGAGGTGTACTGCAACCGAAGTTTTTTTTTTTTCTCTCTCTCTCTCTCTCTCTCTCTCTCTCTCTCTCTCTCTCTCTCTCTCTCTCTCTCTCCTCTCTCTCTCTCTCTCCTCTCTCTCTCTCTCTCTCTCTCTCTCTCTCTCTCTCTCTCTCTCTCTCTCTCTCTCTCTCTCTCTCCACTGCTGTGTGGACCGCCAGCACACGGGGGTGTATTATCCCTTTGCATGCAGGCAGTCTAAACTCCCTTCCCCTTTTTGGTCCCTTTAAGACTAGTCTCATGGAAGGTGTGGCCCCACTTGTAGCTCTTTTGGTAACGTGGACTTGGGACCACAGCACTGGCTGTGGGATCAGAGACCTTCCCCCAATCTCCCTGGCGGTCGGAGGGCCCCCAGACTCCCTGGTCCCAGTAAGCTCTGGTCCCATTTCCCTGGGATGTGCTTCAGTAGCCCAGGCAATTAGGTCCAGCCCCTCTTTTATTTCATTTTATTTTATTTTATTTTTTTTCACTGCGATCAGAGTGTACCGGGGGTTTGTGGGGCAGGAGGCCATTCTGACCCAGGAGAACATCAACAACATCAACAACTTAAGTAACATCGGGTCTCCTAGAATATATTCTATAATGGGATGAATGAGTCCCATATACCATGAGAGCAGTTTGTGGAGGAGTCCCATATACCATGAGGGTAGTTGTGTAGGAGTCCCATATACCATGAGAATAGTTGTGTAGGAGTCCCATATTCCATGAGAGCAGTTGTGGAGGAGTCCCATATACCATGAGAGCAGTTGTGTAGGAGTCCCATATACCATGAGAATAGTTGTGTAGGAGTCCCATATTCCATGAGAGCAGTTGTGGAGGAGTCCCATATACCATGAGAGCAGTTGTGTAGGAGTCCCATATACCATGAGAGCAGTTGTGTAGGAGTCCCATATACCATGAGGGTAGTTATGGAGGAGTCCCATATACCATGAGAGTAGTTGTGGAGGAGTCACATATACCATGAGAGTAGTTGTGGAGGAGTCACATATACCATGAGAGTAGTTGTGGAGGAGTCCCATATACCATGAGAGCAGTTGTAGGAGAGGGATTAAAGTATTCACGAATTCTGTGCATCACACCAACTTCAATTAGACAGTTATAACTAAAGAGGAATTATGATTTCTCAAAGAGATTGAGAGAAAGAGAAACACAAAGAATGTTAAAAAAGAGGAAGGATTGGGTTGTGTCATTGAAGAAGGGATAGTCATCTGGAAGATGAGAGGCTGAGGGCCAGATGAAAAATGAAGAAACTGTGTTTTAGCAACAATTTTTTATCTATCTCTTATGGTCTTCTTGTCTTAAGGTATTTTGGTCTTAAGTTCTTCTGGTGTTAAGGTCTCAATAGCCAGAAGTCAGGCGAGTTATTGCCTAATCACGTGATGTGGCAAGATGCTATAAAGATATACAGTTGGTGTGCAGCGGCATAATTAAGGGAAGTGTGTTGGTGAACGCGTTGGTATAAAGACGGGATAGCAGAAGATGTACGGTACAGTTCAAATCTAATCACTTGTTGCCGGTCATGAGACCCACCATTGGTAAAAAAACCCACACTAAGCATCTTGTATAACCCTGTTATTAAGGAAACTGATAAACAAAGCTTACAAATAACTAACATAAGCTCCTGGTGAACGTAACATTTTGACACTCCATAGCAATGCATCACATCAACACAAATGGAAACATCGTCGTAGTTGTAGTAGCATAATTATACTCTACCCTCACTCCAGTTGTAGTAGCATAATTATACTCTACCCTCATGCATCCACAAGCCACCAATCCATTAGTATTTTTAGCAGCATGTCCACAGTTTCTGAGCTTCAGTATAGCGGCCTAATTTGAGGCTTTAGTCCTGGCAAGCAACTCGTACATGGAGGGAGAATGAGAGCAAAGAAGCCACGCCCCTTTCGATCAGCGCCGTGGATGAATCGACATGTTCTTTTACCGGAGTCTTGGGCATTATCACTTGACAACCGACCAGGACGCTGATAGCATCTTTCATTTATTCAATGAACAGTAAAAGGACGTTTTAAAACTTGTAAGTATGTACCGATACCAATGAATATAATAGTTCAACCATACAGCAGTGTGTCAGTACCAATGAATATATCAATACAACCATACAACAAGGTGCCAGACCGCTAATAAAAATTTCAATACATGATAGAAAATCCGACAATACTATACATCTTCCGATCATTAATGTTATTCGTTATCAATGTAATCTATGAGGCACGAGAAACTGAAATATGAGTTGATGAAATCTATAAACATGTTACGAATTAATTAATTATCGATCGCGTTACAAATAGCGCTGCCAGCCGTATGAGTACTTTGGGCAAGGTGAGAGCCCTACTATTTGCTATTCTCGGCGAGTGGATTCTGTACATTCGACAGTGACAGAGTGTGAGTGTCGTTGCTATATGTTTACTTTCTTCCCTGAGAAAACTTTGAATTCAGTTTTCCTGGCTCCAATTTTTTTATAATGTTAATAGGCTGAAGCTTATCATATATATATATATATATATATATATATATATATATATATATATATATATATATATATATATATATATATATATATATATATTGTGCTGTTTATCACGTCACATTTTCCCTCTAACACAGATTATTACGTGATACAATGAGTAACACAGGAGGCAGGGAAGAGATCTTAGATGAACTTGAGGATAATACAATGAACAACAAAGGTGACACGGAAGGGGACGGAGTTGGTAATGAAAGTGACACTATGAACAGCAATGGAGTCAACAAAGAGAATGGATATGGACATGAGTTTGACATGAAGAATAATAAACAGTGGAAAGAAGAGGTCAGAGGTGGTGGTGGTGGTGATGGTGGTGGTGGTGAGGGTAGCGCACCTGACGACCTCTACTGGGTGACCACCTTCGAAGACTTGCTGAAGCTGGTGGGAACTAAAGGACCTTGGAACGTAATGATCTTCTTCCTCTGTGCTTACGGTGAGGAAACCTAATGTACAGTTGCACGAAATGTTTCTGTACAACTCACAGCATTTTCAACTATTAAGATAAATATTTCTCTGTAGCATTAATATTAAAAGATATACTTTTTGTACAGTGGAATGTCTTGTTTCCTCCAAAGTATGTCCAGTAAACATTATCAAACAGAAGTATTGATATCCTATTGCTTGTAGTTAATCGTTTGGAGGATTCATTTGCTCCAGATTTACCAACGCAAATATTATCCTCTTATAGCATTTAATTAAGTTGTCCACTCCAGTATAAGAGCAGAGGTGTGTTATTGTTATAGTGTTTAAAGGGCTACGTAAACTACAAAACACCCACATGAAATGACCCCGTTAAGGTGCTAGTGATGTTCTCGACTTGGAGGATATTGATTTCCCTAAACAGTCAGGAAACAATGAATGATTTTTAAGGGACTCTGTGTTCATGTATGAGACCTGGTGGCTTCTGAGTCCTCTATGCCACGAAACGAGCTCCTTTAATGTAGTTTAGTTTAGTTTAGTTTATTGCCATATTACCAGTACATACATTGAACAGTTATATACAGACATTATTGAGGCATTAGTCTGCTGAGCTTAAGCTCCTTAGCAGACATGATGTTTATTAACATGAAACAAATATTTCCATGACGGCAATTGGTTACAAATTAAGATTTATATACCACAAACAATTTGAGACAAAGACTTACATCCTACAGACAATTGTGACATCCTAATATTAACACCCTACTATTCATCAAATAAAATCTGCATTTGACATTATTGTACATTGATTGATTGATTTTGCAATTTATAGAAGTGGTTTTTAAGTTTACTTTTGAATAACTTAAGATTAGTTATTGTCTTCAGATCATCAGGTAATGCGTTCCAACATTTTGGTCCAAAGCAATGTATTGAAAATTTATACAATGTTGTTCTATGTTGTGGACACATCAGGTTAATATTATTCCTTCTAGTTCCTTGGCTATGATGATCATATTTAAATAATTTCCTATTGCTCTTAGTTTCATTTATGTCATTATAAACAGCTAGGAGACAAAAGTACTGTAATAGGTAGTCGAATTTCAGTAACTAGTTGACGTTTCGTGGCAATATTGGAAAGACACTCCAACGTCCAGTTTTCTGACTACATCACGGGGGTCCTTAACTTTCATGAAGCATAATGATTCTTGTTTTAGCTTGAAAGAAAATAATCAATAGGCTTCAATTCGTCGACATCACAGATCCTTAAATTTTACCCATCAGTTTGATTGCTAAATGTTTGGACTTCACAAATGAGAGCATAATTATTTTGTACAATTTAAAAATAACTTTCAACTTTAGGAAGGTTACAATTCTTGGTAAACACCCTCCACATTTACATATACAGTTGGGGTGACTTTATATACTTTATTTAAATCTGGGTATGTTATTCCCTTCAAAGCTTTCTTCCCAGCGTCGTTTATCTCGATGTCGTACCAATTCCTGGGGGCCACTCCTGACCACTGGTGTTTGGTGCCGGTCCTGGTCGAAGCCAACTGGACACAACAACAGATACTCTCTATAGCCATTCCTTACAAGTGAGTGTATGTGTCTTCCTTTTTATATTACCTAATAGTGAGTGTATGAGTCTCACTTTCTATATTCCTTACAAGTGAGTGTATGAGTCTCCCTTTTTATATTACCTAATAGTGAGTGTATGAGTCTCCCTTTTTATATTACCTAATAGTGAGTGTATGAGTCTCCCTTTTTATATTACCTAATAGTGAGTGTATGAGTCTCACTT
>JAWQEG010008592.1:55000-60898 GCA_033782935.1 Petrolisthes cinctipes
GAGGAAACTTGAGTGTGACCAGAGGAATGGGGAAAGTGTGGAGGTGTGAGTGATGCCAGGGCGTCTTCACACTCACGTCCGCTTGTTATGGCCCAGGAGATGAGAAGCCCAGGTTGTATCCGGCTACCACACACACATACACACACACATTGATTCAAATATACATACGCACACACACATGCATACATAAACATACACACACAAATATATTGATTCAAACACACTCACACACATACACACACACATTGATTAACACACACACACACACACACACACATGCATGCATTGATTAAAACACACACACACACACACACATACACACATACACAGGGGAAAATCGCATTAAATTCAGAGAGTGTGTTGAGGTGGAGTCTCAATGTTATGACGTTATTAACAGCAACAACAACACCAAAACACATGACCACGATAACAATGACTACTACTACTACTACTACTACTACTACTACTACTACTACTACTACTACTACTACTACTACTACTACTACTGTAATGGGAGGATTGTTTACCATTCAGTTAATACTAAGAATTTTTCCCCATAACAATATTTAAATACAATAATATGATATGTAGTGGGAAACGAAATGGTTGCTTTTGAGTTTAAATAATGCGCCTTTATGTTGGAGGGAAAACCTTGGACGTTTTGGTACCAAGATGTAAAAAAACTAGTTCTTACTATTGATGTCTTTGTATAGTTAGGTACAGCAAGTAGGAGTTGTTAATAAACGTCCAGAGGTCATCTTGGTGTCGTCTTCTCTTCCCTGGATCTATCAGCTAAGGATTTCACCCCATATGTGTTTTTTTAGTTCACTCATTTTAGGGTCTAAGGTGACTAGACCCCCAAAAAAAGAGTTCACCTGGTGGCAGCAAGCAAAAGGGACATTACACAACAACAACAACAACTACTACTACTACTACTACTACTACTACTACTACTACTACTAATACTACTACTACTACTACTACTACTACTACTACTACTACTACTACTACTACTACTACTACTGCAACTACAACAACAGCAACAACAACAACAACCACTACTACTACTACTACTACTACTACTACTACCACTACTACTACTTTAAATAATAATAATACAACAACTACTATAATTTAATCTCCTGGTGCCCCTGAGAGAGAGAGAGAGAGAGAGAGAGAGAGAGAGAGAGAGAGAGAGATGAAGAGATAGATATTAAACGGTAACACCCAAAAATATCAGTCAGTCCGTCACGTGAAGGAAAAACATGTTATTTTTCCATCGAACGCGAATTATTAGTAGGTTTTCAGGCTCGCAATTCTCGTAGATACCTGTCCACTCTCACCAGGCTTGTGTCGCGAGATTCAGTTTTGGTTAGGTTAGGTTTGGATTAGGTTTAGGTTACGTTGGGTTAGGTTAGGTTAGGTTAAAATTGGTTAGGTTTGGTTAGGTTAGGTTTAGGTTACGTTGGATTAGGTTAAAGTAGGTTAGGTTGGGTTAGGTTTGGTTTTGATTAGGTTAGATTAGGTTAGGTTACGTTGGGTTAGGTTAGGTTAGCTTAAAATTGGTTAGGTTAGGTTTAGGTTAGATTAGGTTAGGTTAGGTTACGTTACGTTAGGTTTGCTTTAGATTAGGTTAGATTAGGTTAGGTTACGTTGGGTTAGGTTAGGTTAGGTTAAAATTGGTTAGGTTTGGTTAGGTTAGGTTTAGGTTACGTTGGGTTAGGTTAAAGTAGGTTAGGTTAGGTTAGGTTTGGTTAAAGTATGTTTGGTTAGGTTAGTTTTGGTTAGGTTAGGTTTAGATTAGGTTTAGGTTAGATTAGGTTAGAGTAGGTTAGGTTTGGCTTAGGTTAGGTTAGGTTAGATTAGGTTAGGTTAAAGTAGATTATGTTAGGTTAGATTAGGTTAAAGTAGGTTAGGTTAGGTTAGAGTAGGTACAGCCGTCAGTAGCATCCAGTGGTGGCAGGACACACACACACACACACACACACACACAGAATCATACAGTAACATAACATTCTTCAGTGTATACCTAGTTATTGTATCGAACTTTAGACTCGGGAACATACAAACTAATCAGTGTGTCAGGGTATGCTACCAAAGTATGCCTCGCTTTTGTATCGATCTGTATATCTGTACTCTTTATACTAACAGACTGTAACATACAAATTATTTAGTGTGTCAGTGCAGGTTACAGTATTGATCTAGCTTTTGTATCGATCTGTATATTACTCATTTACTCTTTATACTAACAGACTGTAACATACAAACGATTTAGTGTGTCAGTGCAGGCTACAGTATCGATCTAGCTTGCTTTTGTACCGATCTGTATAGACTCAAGTTACAGTCAAGCCAAGCAATGTGTCAGTACAAGTTACAGTATAGACTTAGTTTTTGTACCGGTCTGTATATTACTCATTGACTCTTTGGAGCTGAGAGCCGGATGTCCTACCTCTTCCATCAGGTATTTCTGATATTGGAACCAGGAGACCCGAATGAAATTAAAGTCAAACGAATGTAAAAGTATAAATATTACGTCTTCGAGGGAAAATTATGAATATGTATTCCATATATGTATAGGATATATATAATATAAACTGATAAAAAATAATACGATATATATATATAAAAACTGAAAAAAAAAAAAAAATTGTATCTGTTCCCCTAATCATTCACTAAATAAATAAATAAATGAATAAATAATTAAGTACATGAATATATAAATGTATAATATAAATACATTATATACGATTATATATGTATATTTGCCAAATCACATGTATTACGTTATAGTACATACGATACGATACGATAAGTCCAAGGTGTATGAACGAAGAAAGTGAAGTTTTAACCCTATTTTTTTCTAGACTAAGTTCGTAATGTTTGTACAGAATGTGGTTTGCTTTGATCCCTTCCATTTTGTACTGCAAGAAGGAAGATCAAACACGGCAGGGGCAGGAAAAAGTTTGGGAAGCAATTAATACTTTTATACTATCACTGGAACCCGAATTGTGATGATGATGGTGGTGGTGATGATGGTGATGATGATGGTGCTTGTTGTTTTGGTAGTGGTGGTGGTGATGGTGATGTGAGGGTGTTTGTTGTTTTGGTAGTGGTGGTGGTGGTGGTGATGATGGTGATGATGATGGTGCTTGTTGTTTTGGTAGTGGTAGTGGTGGTGGTGGTAGTGGTGGTAGTGGTGATGGTGATGTGAGGGTGCTTGTTGTTTTGGTAGTGGTGGTGGTGGTGGTGATGATGATGATGGTGTTTGTTGTTTTGGTAGTGGTGGTGGTGGTGGTGATGATGGTGATGATGGTGCTTGTTGTTTTGGTAGTGGTAGTGGTGGTAGTGGTGGTGGTGATGTGAAGGTGTTTGTTGTTTTGGTAGTGGTGGTAGTGGTAGTGGTGGTGGTAGTGGTGATGTGAAGGTGCTTGTTGTTTTGGTAGTGGTGGTGGTGGTGGTAGTGATGATGGTGATGTGAAGGTGCTTGTTGTTTTGGTAGTGGTAGTGGTGGTGGTAGTGGTGGTGGTGATGGTATGGTAGTGGCGGTTGTGGTGGTGGTGATAGTGGTTGTTGTTATGGTGGTTGTAGTGGTGGTGATAGTGATTGTTGTTTTGGTGGTGGTTGTGATGGTGGTAGAGAAGATGATGGTGAGAGAGGTGTTGGTATATTAAATTGGTCGTTGTTGATATGATCATTATTATTATTTATCATCATCATATCATCATTGAAATTTCTTAAAAGTTCACACACACACACACACACACACACACACACACACACACACACACACACACACACACATACAGATTATAATGCTCACTCACACACACACACAGAGATTATAATGCACACTCACACACACACATACAGATTATAATGCACACACACACACACAGATTATAATGCACACTCACACACACACATAGAGATTATAATGCACACTCACACACACACACACATACAGATTATAATGCACACTCACACACACACATACAGATTATAATGCACACACACACACACACACACACACACACACACACACACACACACACATTCCATGACAGCTCACGTTCCACTCAATGTTTACCCACCTCTGAAGACGCAATACTTTTTTAAGGACCCTGTGATCGTGTATAAAATCGGAGGCTTTTGATTCCTCCTGACCATGCCACGAAACAAGCTCCTTTCCTATAGGTGTGTGTGTTTCGTGGCAATATTTAAAGGACTCGCAAAACCTCCAATTTTCTGACTACATCACAAGGTCCCTTAAGAGTTATGGCGCCCCCTTTAACCCTAACTACTTCCTTTCAGTTATTCAATGATCCCTCTTTTCTGTCTATTTCCTTCCTGCTTTCTCTTTCACCTCTCTATCTATCACATTCTCCTGGCGGTATATAATCAATCAATTAATCTCTGCTTTGGAGGAAAATTTTTTTTTTTTTTTTTACATATAGTGAGTGGAGGAAAGGAAGAAACAAATAAATAAATGGTTCCATTTGCCTATTGGCATCCTCCACTCATAAAATATTTAAAGCAACTGGATTTAAATTGCTGGGGGTTATAACTTGCTGGAAAACATTCCCTTGGAAGAGAATTCCACAGGGAAGTAGTACGGGGAGTAAATGAATTTTTGTAAGCAGTTGTCCTGCAACGTGGAGGAGTCAGTGTAAACTCATGCGCATTCTCAGCTGCCCTAGTCCTCCGTGGGAAGACGTGAAGGGGTGGTATAATCAGGGCAAGTTCATCCGAAATAACCAGAATATCCCTCCCCCCTAACTTTAAGACTTACTGACCATACATACTCTCCCTCTCTTCAATACTTTAATCATATTCTTCTTTAATCACCATTTTTCTTTCATGCACACGGAACCATATTGTTTCATGGAAATTATTTGGAGAACTGTGTAACCCCCCCCAACTCCCCCCCACCCCCAACTCACCCACACCAAAAGACACCTGGTATAATTTGAAGCAATGTGTAGCCCCCCCCTCCCCCTCCCAACTCACCCACACCACAAGACACCACCTGGTATAATTTGAAGCAATGTGTATCACCCCAACTAACCCAAACCACAAGGAACCCGGTATAATTTGAAGCAATGAGTAGCCCCCCAACTCACCCAAACCACAAGGAACCTGGTATAATTTGAAGCAATGTGTAGTACCCCCAACTCACCCACACCACAAGACCCCCTCCTATAATTTGAAGCAATGAGTAGCCCCCCAACTAACCCAAACCACAAGGAACCTGGTATAATTTGAAGCAATGTGTATCACCCCAAACTCACCCACAAAACAAGACCCCCTCGTAAAGTGTGAGCCATGTGACCCACGGTGCTGAACAGTGACTCTGAGAAACTGGAGGTGTTAGTCAGTGTCGCTACCAGAGTCTTCCCTGCCTGCCTTCCAACCTTCTACCCTCTCTCAATGACTCCCTCCCTTCCCTCTCTCCTTCCTTCTCAATTACTCCCTTTCTCCCTCCTTCCTTCCTTCCTTCCTTTCTTCTCATTTACTCCCTTTCTCTCTCCTTCCTTCCTTCTTTCCTTCCTTTCTTCTCATTTACTCCCTTTCTCACTCCTTCCTTCACTCACATCCTCCTTCATTCCTTCCTTCTCGTTTACTCCCTTTCTCCCTCCTTCCTTCCGTCCTTCCTTTCTTCCTTCTCAATTACTCCCTTTCTCTCTCCTTTCCTTCACTCACATCGTTCTTCCTTCCTTCCTTTCTTCCTTTCTTCTCAATTACTCCCTTTCTCTCTCCCCTCCTTCACTCACATCCTCCTTCATTCCTTCCTTTCTTCCTTCCTTCCTTTCTTTTCATTTACTCCCTTTCTCCCTCCTTCCTTCACTCACATCCTCCTTCCTTCCTTCCTTCCCTCCTTCTCATTTACTCCCTTCCTCC
>JAWQEG010008593.1:0-19846 GCA_033782935.1 Petrolisthes cinctipes
TAGTGAGTGAGGTGAAGTGTTGACCATAGCGTGGAAACATACGATATTATCAGGCCCCTGCACTAATTACACAATATAACAACGTCACACATTAATGAATTACCCCCAAACAACAACACAGCCAGCAAAGTGGTACAAAAACTTTCTCCCTCTGTTTAACAGGTCGAAACAAAATGCCTCTTGTTTCTTTATATAAATATTGGTATAAAAAAATCATTCAAACGTATCACTTTCATTCGTGTTACGCAGAACCTTTGATCGTGATTGTGAATAGTGAAAGTCAATAATCTCTACACCATATAAATAAATAAATACCACACCACATAAATAAATAAATAATCACAGTTCACCTATGTTATTCCAAAATATATGAAAACCATTTTGACTTTTATAAATTACTCCTCTCCAATGCATTACCTAATACCACAAATATTCAAAACTGTAAATACACAAGAGAATTCCTCCTTTGTGGTTCAGATGCATGATGAGAATAATTAAGTACCGTAATAATCAGTCTATTAATTATACATGTGAAGCAAGGTTAAAATTTCGTGCGTCTGTTTTCCTGTCAGCTGGCCGACCTGGTATAAGAGTACCCTGTGATCGTGTATGAGACTTGGTTGGTGGCTTCTGATTTCTCCTGACTATGCCACGAAACAAGCTCCATCAATATAGGTAGGTGGTGTGTGTTTCGTGGCAATGTTTGAAGGACTCACTAACCTCCAATTTTCTGACTACATCACGGGATTAAGTGACCAGAGCGGGTGGCATAATTCCCATGTCTGGAAGAGTATATACAGTCGCGGTCAATAATAATCATCCACATATTGGTATCTCAAACAATTTACTGTCTAATGTTTTCATGTTCACATATGATATTATTGTTTTAAGTAGTGCATAGCTGCTTGTGATAAATTAATAGATGGTACTTAATCTATTTATTGGAAAGTTTATCAGCTAAGGAACAGAGGGAAGCAGTCAAAATTTTACGTGAGTTACCCCTATATGGATGGTTATATTTGACCACGACTGTACATAGGGGGAATGTAGAGCCAATCAACAGCCTCAACTCCCAACCAATGATGACGTATACAACCTGTAGCTTGGATATGACGTCATTGAAGTGTTTCCAGTAAGTCTTGTATAGAAGCAAATATTATTCCCTCTATATTGCTTACTGATTGTGAATGTAAGGGGGTGCGGGAATAGGGGGACAGGCTAGGGGGGGGGGGTGCGGAAGTAGGGGACAGGCTTGGAGGGGTTTTGGGGGGTGCAGGAGTAGGGGGACAGGCTTGGGGGAGGGGTTAGGAGGGTGCGGAAATAGGGGACAGGCTTTCTACCCGCCCCCACCCCCCAAGCCTGTCCCCCTATTCCCGCACCCCCCAAGCCTGTCCCCTACTCTCGCACCCCCTTAATGGGAAATAAATGTATATGAAAATAAAAGGTTCTAGAGTAATTTTCTGGTTGTGTAAGGTAAGGAACAAGTCTTTAAAACAATTTATGACTTTGAAAGTTGCCATGTAGGCTAATTTTGTACCCACATTTCTAACGTAAACAAACTAGGGACGAGAGCTACAATAGATTCAC
This sequence comes from Petrolisthes cinctipes, assembly GCA_033782935.1. Taxonomy (NCBI): domain Eukaryota; kingdom Metazoa; phylum Arthropoda; class Malacostraca; order Decapoda; family Porcellanidae; genus Petrolisthes; species Petrolisthes cinctipes. The sequence continues at coordinate 1,588 of JAWQEG010008593.1, forward strand.
TAATTTCCCTAAAGGATGTTGTACCACAGTGTTTTAGTGTCTTTGCTATTTTGGTTTTGTTTTCCAGTTTTATCATAATTTGAAAGCATTGCTATACTGTATTTACTTCTAATGTTCATTCAACAATCCTTTCGGAACATATCTTTTGAGATTTATAACTAACTTCTAACAACGCCTAACAACGTATGTATGTTCGCATAATATCTATTAAAATTATATATAAGTGTATACGCTACAGCTGCAACAATGCCGTTACACGGTGCCACATCCTTCAGGGAGGTGCAACAGGGCGAAAGAAACTTTAGGAGGCAACTGTACAGTCAAACCGAAAAAAACGATCGCGTTCATACACGACAACAATATCCTCAAAGTTCACTCTCCTATCAGAAAGGCAAAAGAACAGTCACGAGCACTAATAAGTATACAGCATTGGTTGAGGATTTGACCAGTCCAATTCACCAACGAAGCAATTTCAATGGAGATCTTAGTGTGCATTTATTTTTTGTCTCAAGGTATTCGAAGCACAACTGGATACTCATTAGTGCTCGTGACTGAACATAAGACGGCGACACACAGTACTCACATTTTACTAGGAGTGTGGCGGTGGTGGTGAGGGCTTGAGTGGTGTTGTCGTCATCAGCGGAGACAACACACGATATAGCGGCACCGTTGTCTGCAGCCATCAGTCCCAATCTCACTCGACCCCATCTGATACGACCCTCCTGCCACACCTCCGTCGGTAACTGCTCCTTGCCTTTGTACAGCCTGCATGAATGGTAAGATGATAGTTGTGATATTGTACACTCGAGGTCGTAAATTAACAACCACGTACACCCGAGCTCGTAAATTCGCGACCCACGTCCCCAAATATTTATGTCATCTGAACTGGTAACACTGTGTGGGGAAGGTGTCATTGTAGGTGAAAGATTGTATCATGTCCCTCTACTATGTTTTCCACTACTCTGATTCCTCCCTAATCAATGTTACCAACTCAAATGACATAAACATCTAAGTACGTGGTCGCGAATTTTACGAGCTCGAGTGTATGTATGTACAGTCGCGGACAATAATAATCATCCACATTGGCGTGACTCATGTAAACGTTTGACAGCTTCCCTCTGTTTCTAAGCTAATAAACTTTCTAATAAATAGGTTAATTACCATCTTCTATTTCACTACAAGCAATTACTGACTATTCAAAATAACTACATAGTAAGAAAACGTGAAAACTTTAGATAGCCATTTTAATTTGAGTTACCTATATGTCGATGATTATTATTGTCCGCGACTGTACAATATGCAGCCCAAAGTTCTGTCGCCATGGTATGATAATGAACATTGAATTTGATAATAAAAATGTCGTGAATGAACCGTGATCGTTTTTTTCCAGACACTTTTTTTTTTACATGATTTGCATAAAACGGACTGTAACCTCTCATTCCACACAACATAATTCTCACTCAATGTTCAAATTCATACGGGAGAGCCGACAGTACTGTAGACCACAGCTGCCTTGGAAGGAGTTGGGAAGAGATGGGGGTAAGAGAGGAAATTGGGTACCGTAGCTTCAGTTGTAGTAATGGTTTGATTCGATTTATATCAATGTAATTCTTAATACAATATCATAATCTCTCTTTCTTTTATTATGTGTATATCTGATTGAGGAGCATTAATCAAGCACACTAATTGTTCGTTTGAATGCATTAATACACAGACAGTGGGGTGGAAATATCACGGTTGACCGGATATGGCCGCTGTACAGTCGGCGGCAAAAGTCCTGTCGCCTCGCTTGCTTCACCGAGGCACGCGATGTTCATAGACTCGAGATTATTAGGTGTAGAAAACGTGTGTATTTCTCGAGTCCATGAACACTGCCTGTCTCGGTGAAGCAGGTGAGGCGACACGACTTATGCCGCTGACTGTACACCCCACCGATAAAGAAAAATGGAATCAATTTAGGTTAGTTGTACTACGAAAGCTATGCATAGTGAAAGCTATAACCTATGATGAAATGATGTACACTGTACTAAGAAATGTACTGGACAGAATAGAATTGAAGCTACTGATTATGGACAAGCACCCTTATAATACCTTGTGTCCTTCAATTTTAACACTGTACTTCATACTCTCATTAGTGGCAGTCATTGGGACAGTATGAAGCAAACACTAGACTGTATTAAACACAACTATAGCACACAGTTCAAGAGATGATGATCACACTTTAAAATAATATCTATCCACGTCTACTGACTACTGCTTTCTCTTGATAACACTGTCCACTGCAAGTATAACACAAATGTCACCATGTCATCTACAACACTCCTATCCAGGAATTCTTTCTCGTGGAGTAGGCGACTTGTGTGCTAATTAGGACCCTAGTTTACAGTAATCTTTTATGCAGTGTAGCTGACCTTTCAACAATACCTTGTGGATCTTCAGAGCTGAAGATAATGGTACAAAATCTGATGATACAGAATCACTGGTCGACGTTTTGCAATACACACAGAGATAAGAAATGCAAACATGGATCTCTCTCTTCCCTCCCAAGGCAAACATATCACAAGCTTGATTAATTTTCTTTAAGATACAGTTTTATCCAGATGTCCATCGCGTTGGTCCCTCAACTCCTGGTGTTAGAGCCTTCCAGAGGTCATCAGGAAGTATCCAGTAATGTTCAATCACTGATGGCAGTAATAATGTAGGAAATCATGTGAGTCCAGTAGAAGAGTAAACGACACACGAGGAGAAAATCTGTCACACAGTAATTCTTCGTGCGATTATACAGCTATTATGTATAGTTTTCTACATTTACTGACTGGTTGGGTATGAACACACACACACACACCACAAACAAGGCAACGCCACAAACTAACCTGATGGAGGGTGGAACACTGGAACAGGTCAGGTCAAGGTTGGAGCCAGCCATGTACTCCCGGCTCATGTCATTCCCAAATCTCGGTGCCCCAGCTGGTCCTACAGACACAGGTCAGAAGTGACAGGTCAGTGAATAAGGCTGAAGTAAAACTAGTCTAAATAATATAAAATATTGTAATTAACTCATTTAATCATGAGAAAAGGGGCCATTTTTTGGCTTGCCATCATACTCTGACATAATATATTAATCACATTAAAGAAAATAAGTAGGGTACGGTAACAGAGAATATATATTACCGGTATATAAAAAAAACACACTCTGTTTGTTTGTTAACTAATTACTCCCTCAATTTTAATTTTAATTGGCATTAGTTTACACATTTGGAATCCTTATGACCCAGCGGAGGTTCTTATAACAAAATGACCGAACTCCGAGGTATTGCGAGGTCACTGGAGGTCAAGTAAGGTCACTGGAGGAACATTTCCGACCCAATAGTGCGACATAGAGACTAGGTAGCATTTTCTTGTGCCATATTTATAATTCTGGATGTTCACTTCTCACATAGGTAGGTTGCACAAAACACTGGTTGCTTAACACACATGGATTGACAGGTGAGGCACGACCTATAATATATAGTCCACTGGTTGATGTCTCGTTTCATTCCTGGCCATACTGCCCGTCTGTTAATAAGCTGCTGGGTAGCTTTGATTCCTGGGTGTGCTTGACTGTGGAAATGGTGGAAGATTTGCTGATGGTGGGGTGACGGGGTATAGGGGGAGGGCACCACATGAGACATCACACCAAAGCATGTGGTTGGTATCAGGGATGCGTACTTGTTCGTGTTGGAGTGATGTAGGTCCATGGAGTAGGTGCTGTAGCTCCTCACCTTTTCTGTTGGGCACCAGCCAGTGACGTGTAAGTGACTGGGTTGTCAGGTGAGACAATGAAGTTGATTCCACGACAAGGGTGTTGGCTACTACGTTTTCCTCACCTCTGATATGTCTGATGTCTGTAGTGTCTTGATACTCTTGGAATGAAGTTGTCGCCCTTTTGTGACATTGCATACGTCAAGGGCTTATGGTCCGTCAATACGTGAAATTTTCTTGTCTTTAGAAAGTGTTTGAAGTGTAATGGGGGGGGGACTGCTTCAAAAATGGCAAGTAACTCCCTGTCGAAAGCACGAGGTCGTGAGCTTCTATATACATATGTATGTTCTTACTCACAATGGGAGAACGGAAACAACTCAGTGGAAAGTGGAGATAAACTGAGATTTACTTCCCGGCACACAGATCACAAACTATAATGTATTTACAGTACAGACATTAAATACAATGCTCCTCTTTGGGTAGTAGTCAGTAGCTGAGAGATACGGAGGAGTGTAAGCATTAGAGTAGCGAGGTGAGAGTGTGTGTGACTCCGAGTGTTTTTCTGACTGCATTGTAGCTGTACAGGTCTACTTTTATTTGGCAGTACAACCAATCATCAGAAGTGGGAGGTCCTACTTCTCATGTCGTGGGCTTGTTCTACTTCTATGTGTGTGTGTGTGTGGGTGTGTGAGAGAGATGCGTCAGGTGAACGCCAGGTGCGACCAGGTCGATAAATCCAGAAAAGTTAGCCTAATCCTCTAATTGACCTGGATGGAGAGCAAAGGTTAATCCTATAATTGTCTGTCTGTCGCCCCACGTGGGCGTGTGTGTATATTGGTGAATGTGGCTTGTGCCTTGTAGTGAATGGTAGTGTATGAATTCACTATAGTCCGACCACTCTAAAAATGTGGTTTGTGTGGGGACGTGTGGGACCTGTCCCTCTGTACAGGGTTGCCGCAAATTCTGAGCTCTGACTGACTGAAGGGTGACCTGACATACCTAATTCACCTCCTGTCTGCCCCAGGACAATGTTTTAATCCTGGTCCAACCCTACACCACATCCAGACACCAACTGGTAACCACGTGTCTTGCTTCCCCGCCTCCCTCTCTTCCTCCCTCTTCGCCAATCATTCCTTTTTTCCTGTAATCTATATTTTCACTTTCTCCTCAGTATACTCTAATTTCTTTACTTTATGAATCTCTCTCGTTCATATGATTCATGTAATTTTACATCCTAAGTACAATAGTTCCATTACATTATACTCCACGTATTGCTGAGCTGCCATTGTGTCAAGAGTCAAGATGGAAAATGAACAGTGGGAGCATGTTGTTTTTTATTGCAGGGGAAATGTCACCATCTACACCGCCGGCAAAAGTCACATCTGACGCATTCTGAAACATGACTATATTCACAACTACCTCCCCACCAGTCACCACATCACCACTACAACAACGTACACACAATTTACAGGTCGTATCACAAGGCCACCGGAATTTCCAATCAACATGGTGATGTATTAGATGATTACCACTAAAATATAAATAAGTATCCCCATTCCTGTACGGTAACCTTAAGAAATTATTCCCTATTGGTGACAACTCTGTTAATAAGGAAGGGAGGGGGAGCCTTTAGTGACCCACTCCACCTTGTGTCAAGCACTAAATGGGTCGCCACGGACAGATTATAGTAATTATAGCAGGGAGGACCTGATGCTATACTTGACGCCTTCACAGAGCCACTATGGGTCATTGCCTAATCTGGCCTCCTGATGGCGCTCTCTCTCTCTCTCTCTCTCTCTCTCTCTCTCTCTCTCTCTCTCTCTCTCTCTCTCTCTCACACACAGTAGCCTAAAACACATATATACCCTTCCTAACCTCCCTCTCCCTCTCCCTCTCCCTCTCTCCCTCCCTCTCTCTCTCTCCCTCCCTCTCCCTCTCCCTCTCTCTCTCTCTCTCTCTCTCTCTCTCTCTCTCTCTCTCTCTCTCTCTCTCTCTCTCTCTCTCTGTCACATAAGTATTACTGAGGCCAGGAGTTTTTCGCGACCCTCTTCTTGCTAACCATATGGTGTGGCAGAGGGTCGCATTCATGGATATAAGAGTTGCCTAGTAGATCATTACTGTTGTTGATAATACTCCAAAAACGTTAATATCGTATAAACAGGACCGATGAACATTATATCTGAGCTGAAGCTTTGTATGATGTATCAGAGGGTATGAAAATGATGTAGGAAATGATGTAGGAAATGATGTATCAGAGGATATGAAAATGATGTAGGAAATGATGTAGGAAATGATGTATCAGAGGGTGTGAAAATGATGTAGGAAATGATGTAGGAAATGATGTATCAGAGGATATGAAAATGATGTAGGAAATGATGTAGGAAATGAAGTATCAGAGGGTATGAAAATGATGTAGGAAATGATGTATCAGAGGGTATGAAAATGATGTAGGAAATCATTTTACTTCGTACTACATGTCATTTAAACGCGCAACATAATAATTATAGGGAAGTTGTAGACAGCTTCATCTCATCCCTTTCTCCGAGGAATGAAGAATCAGCGTTGTACAGTCACGGTCAAAAGTCCTGCAACATCTTGGAACGATAGGTCTCTGTAATATTGGTTCATAAGATTCACTCACACAGCTTATTTTCATTCCACGGGCTACTTACAGCCTAGAGTCCGAGGCTTTAAAAAAAAAAAAAAAAAAAAAAAAAAAACACACACACACACACACAAACGCGAAAAAAACAAACGACACACACACGCACATTGAACTCTCGAAGGCTTTAAATAAGTGTTTGGGCTTGACTCGACTTCTTTAATTAGAAGAAGTGAAGAAGAAGAAAGAAGGCAAACCTAGCCCTGAAAAGCCACCCTGTACGACGAGGGAGAAGGTGAGGTCATGTTAGAAATGCAATTAGAGTTAGGGTTAGACCATGGTAAAAAAAAAAAAAAAAAAAAAAAAAAAAAAAAAAAAAAAAAAAAAAAAAAAAAAAAAAAAAAAAACACACACACACACACACACATAAAATACAATGACACATAATAACACATAATTACACACAATAACACATAAAATCAACAACGACAACAACTAACTTACTGGTGACGATAATGGTGACAGTCTTGGTGACGGATCTGTCGACGGCGGGGTTGACGGCACGACATTCTACGGTGACCTCGGTGACCTGCCGTGACCTAACCCCGTGCCAGGTGAGGTGGGAGGTGGTGACCCAGCCTCCTGACCCTAGCCGCGTCTTAGTTTCTCTCAGACCCTTCACCCGTTCACCTGTTAATTATAGTGTACAGTCGAGGTTTAAAGTTCTGCTGTCTCTTTGATGGTATGCTAGGAAACTTTGAGAAAAAAATGTAAACTATAATATTATGCTATTATAATTATGAATGAGGTGCGATTATTTCTTCTGTGAGTATGTAAACCAGAAAATATAATCACATTTAATTCACGACAAAAACCAGAAAATATAATCACATGTAATTCACGACAAAAACCAGAAAATATAATCACATGTAATTCACGACAAAAACCAGAAAATATAATCACATGTAATTCACGACAAAAAACAGAAAATATAATCACATGTAATTCACGACAACATTATTCTTAAAGTTGACCATCATATCAAAAAGGCAGAAAACTAATTGATAGCTGTCAGTAATCATATCCGAGGAGAGAGGGTAAGAGAGCAATGAGAGAAAATATAATATGGGAAACGATGCAAAGGAATAATATAAAACAGGCAAGTATAATGAATCTATTATGGCATAGGTGAAAGAATCAGAAGCCCTTCATAACAACAACAACAACAAAATCTTAGCTCCTTTACCGGTCTCCTTTTCCCGAGCTAAATAATTAAACTTTCTAAACATAATATGGTCTACTTTTCAACATTACAACGTTCTTATCTCTAAGGTTGCAAATTTGGTTCAGGGTGGCTATGAGCAATTTACAGAAGTACTCTCATCAGTAGACTAATATCCTTAATAGTGGCAGTGTTTATAAACATTGTACCAATATTATACCAAAGAAAATATATTCTTTCTGCCTTCATAGATGTAATCACCGAAACGATGAGCAACATTAGTATTCATATGAAAAATTATAATGCATTACGATGATTACACAATCTCATACATATCATATTGCAAGCTTTACAAAGGACAAAAGTATATATATATATATATATATATATATATATATATTATATATATATATATATATATATATATATATATATATATATATATATATATATATATATATATATATATATATATATATATATATATATATATATATAATAAACATATTAAAAAATGAAAAGTAAATTAATAAAATAAAGGTCTTAATGACCATAAATCAAGGTCGATAGCCCAGGGAAAAAATCTAGAGCGAAGGGTATACACTCACACACCACACACGTATACTTCTCCACATGCACCCACATACACACATGTAGTACATTTCTCCACATACACACACGTACATTTCTCACATGTACCAACACACACCATAGCATCATCAATCAATCAATTATTAATAGTACTTTTGTTTTCCCGGCTTACCTTGGATTTTCCATAGGAGGATGGCTGGAGGGTTGGACTGCGAGGTGTCACATGTGAGATTCAACGGTCGACCCTCACCAACCCGTCGTGGTCCCCTGATGTGAACCTCGCCTGGTGGGTCTGTATGGGAGGGGAAGGCAAGTTGGTTCAGTATACAGCTAAGGGTGCAACATGATACAAAGGAAAATGACTAATTCAGAGTACAGGATCCAAGTTATTTCAACGTTCCATCCAATAGAGTTTCTTCAGGATTATGCATGTAATATAGACATGTATGTAATTGCTGAAAAAGGTCTGGTACTGTAGGTGAAACTGTGACGTAAATGGATTCTGTACTTTGCAGTTGGACTTTCTCTTTGCCAGGCTTGCTTTTGTGTTTGTGTTCCCAACAGCTCGTACTAATTATTCAGTTAATTAAGTAAAGTTATGAAGTGTGAATATATTTAAGTGATGGTGGTATTGTTTGTGGAGTGTTCATAGTGACTTGGATATCAGTGAAAGACATGAATTTTTTGTATTATCTCTGAACACCATAAAATACTACCGTCACTCATTGCTAAAATACATCTAAATTCACTTTTCTCCCCAAACACCTTCTTATATTTGGAAGATGAATCAGTTAAGAATATTTTTTTATCCTACAATTTACTTCCTTTCCTTAACCTTTTAATTTTCAGCGCTCCTTCCACACATTCTCATAATTATACCCCCTCCGATCAATATTTCCATCCCCCCCTCTCAACACAGCCCCTGCTCAGGACAATATTACCTACTTCACACCCTACCACACTCCTCCATCCCCACACACCCTACCACACTCCTCCATCCCCACACACCCTACCACACTCCTCCATCCCCACACACCCTGCCACTCTCCTTCCCCATAAACCCTGCCACACTCCTCCATCCCCACACACCCTACCCCACTCCTTTCCCACACACCCTGCCACTCTCCTTCCCCATACACCCTACCACACTCCTCCTTTCCCACACACCCTACCACACTCCTCCTTTCCCACACACCCTACCACTCTCCTCCATCCCCACCCACCCTACCACACTCCTCCATCCCCATACACCCTACCACACTCCTCCTTTCCCACACACCCTACCACACTCCTCCTTTCCCACACACCCTGCCACTCTCCTTCCCCACACACCCTACCACACTCCTCCTTTCCCACACACCCTGCCACTCTCCTCCCTCCCCACACACCATACCACACTCTCGCCTCTTTACACACCCCTGCATTCCTACACACCCTGCTACACTCCCCTCCCTCTTCACCACTAGCCAGAGCCTCCAACTCACAGTACACAATTAAGGTGACGACGGTGGAGAGTGGTTGCTGCAGTACGTCATTTACGGCACTACACACATACTCTGCACCATCATCCTTGGCCGTCGCTGTGAACCTGAGAGTGCTGGCAGCAGTAAAGGCAGTGGTGGCGGCTGTGGCTGTGGCGATGGCTGAGGGGCTGAGAGGGCCCGGATTGCGGCTCCAGGTAAGGACAGGCCGAGGGAATCCGTCGGTGGCTCTACAGGTGAGCCGAACCTCCTGTCCCGCCGTTACCACCTGACCCGCACGGTACCTGCTGATGCGAGGCGGGCTGGGTGCATCTGAGACATATGGGTAGTATTATAATACTAGCTGAGGTACCCGGCGTTGGCCGGGGAAAAAGAAAGATTGAAAAGAATAAATAAAATTTCACTTTATAATAACATAATTACTGTACCAGCTAAATTATTATTGTTATAATCACATCAATTTTTTACACCGTTATTACTTTTGGAGCATTTGGTGGTAAACTACGTTTGTCATCTTGCCCTCTTCTTTGGAGAGGATGTAGAATCAGCGAGGATTACAGGCTCGAGAGCAGCTGAAGCAGAGTTATCTGTGAGAGAATACAGCTGTGGTGAGGTTGAATCCTACAACCTTCACCAACTGACTCTTGTTGATGAACATTGTGTAGTCACCTTCACCGGCAACTGCAGACTCTTAAACTCAAAGGACATTTCGGAGGGGATGAACGGAATCCTGGGGATTAAGACGACCTAGCCTTTCGCCTTTCCCTTCATGTCTGTTGCCTGCAGTACATGTGTATGCAATAGTTTCTTCACCGTCAACCGTATCCCATTGTAGAGCTTCGGAGTGTCGAGGTTGTGTGAGAACATGATCTGGGTGTGCTCCTTCGGGATCAGGTTCCATATAATATCATGTATGCTAAGGCCAGGTAAAGTAAAAATTTATATAGTAATCCGTGACCAAACAATAAAGTGTGGCTTTTATATAGGTACAACAATAGTTAGGTCAAAATAACAGCTGGGAGAGTTTAGAGTTTTCATTTAGTTAAGCTGGAGAAATGTGCAGTCATATAATGAACAAGATAAAACAAATAAACATGTTTGAAATCAATTATCAAAATACGTAAGTCTAAAATTGCACAGATTGATAATTCACAGACAAGGTAAAGGAATTCCGTTTTATACACGAAACTGGAAGACATTGGTTTGGAAAATGATGCGCTGCCAAGACCTACCAAGATACTACCACCACATTTCTACTACTACTACTACTACTACTACTACTACTACTACACACTACCACCACACTACTACTATTACACACTACTACTACTGCACACTACCACCACACTACTACTACTACTACTGCACACTATACCACCACACTACTACTATTACACACTACTACTACTACTACTGTACACTATACCACCAACAGGCAGTTTCCTATATTCCTATGATCTTATTACACACTGTTGGAGGGAACATAATATTATCATTAGGAACACTGTTAAGAGATTGGCGAGCTTCTGGGATCCAATAATATCGATTTTTCAGGTGTTTTTGTCCTGTATCTGGGATATAAATGACACACACACCGCGGCATTATCGTCGTACAGGTGCATGAGGACTGTACCACTGTGACATACTTTTTTTTTGTGTTTGTGTGTGTGTGTGTGTTTTATTTTTTTTGGGGGGGAGGGAGGGCAGTCGATTCCTGTAGACAACGAACGATATTTGTGTCAATACGGAGGCCGTGTCCTGAGGGTAACGAGTACATAGCTTGCAGGTGGAGAAAGATAGGAAGCCAGAAGAAGAGTGGTTTGGAGCAGGAGAGGAGGGGGTGACACGTCCTTTTCTTTCTTTATGAACCGAGAAGTGATGAGAGAGTTGGAGAGTTGTAGTTGTAGTTGAGGGAATTTCTTTATTACCTGCATCTTTATAAATTCAGAAAATCCAGAAAATGAGGGATAAAATGCGTAAAAAATATAGAGAATTCAGGAAATGATGGACAAAATGCGTTAAAAAAAAATATAGAAAATCCAGAATATGAGGGACAAAATGCGTTAAAAAAAATCTAGAAAATCCAGAAAATGAGGGAAAAAATGCGTAAAAAAAAAATCTAGAAAATCCAGAAAATGAGGGACAAAACGCGTAAAAAAAAATATAGAAAATCCTGAAAATGAGGGACAAAATGCGTAAAAAAAAAAAAAAAAAAAATAATAATAATATATATACAGCATAATACAAACAAGAAAATAAAACTTACGCAGGACAGCAAGTGTAACTGATGTTGTGAGAGGAGTGGTGGTGATGGCCGGGTGGGTGGCCTGACAAGTGTACCTCCTGCCGTCATCCTGGGCACCCACCCTCACCTCCAGCTCACTTCTTACTCTCCATCCGCGACCCCTTCCACTTCCCTCCACACGATGCGCCTCCACCACACCTGTCATGTAATAAACTCAGCTTCAAGACATAATAAATAAGGTATAACACTCTCCATCAAGGCTTCTTTATTTAATCTCATATAATTTTGTCATGATAAAAAAAAATCCTGAGTATTTTGAGTGAGTCTTATGAACTAAATTTACAAAAACCAGCAACTAAACAGGTGAAGTAGTTTCATATGAAATTAATTAATAATATAATTCAATCATATTTCACTTGCTCTCAAGAAATTTTTATAGTGTATGATACTGTAAAATGGGTTAGTTAACGTCAGAGTAATGTATGGTTGAACTTGAATTCTTGGTGTTCCTGTCCAGTTGCAATCTCAGAAGGATATAACATAAAGATAGAGGGAATGTGGTCGAAAGATTGAATCTGAATGCAACAATGTGAAGATGGATTCTTATACCTTAAAATACATACAATTGTTAGAAGAAAGAGGAAAATATGCAAAGGTTTTTTTTTTTTTTTTTTTTTTTTTTTTTTTTTTGTCTTACAGTATAAATCGACCATCACCTTTTCACAATATTATCACCACTTTTATACAGCACTACCACCACTTTATTTCACAACACTATTTCACAACTTAGGCCAGACAGCTTGAGGAACTTCAAAAACAACAACAACAACAACAACAACTACGACCTCTTCACACACAATACTTCACGTCTAAACTCATTACCTCACTGCAAATGTGTTACTGGATAGTTATTACCTGCATCCACACTAATACCTTACAGGCTATTTAACTACTACTATTACTACTACTACTACTACTACTACTGCTACTACTACTGCTACTACTACTACTACTACTACTACTACTACTACTACTACTACACACTATGATTAGATCCCATAAAAAATACACAATGCCCCCAGACTAATCACCACCCTACTATTACTACTGCACACTACTACCACACTAGTACTATTACACACTATTACTACTACTGCACACTACCATCACACTACTACTACACACTACCACTACATTATTACTACACACTACCACTACACTACTACTACTACTGCACACTACTACCACATTACTACTATTACACACTACTACTACTACTGCACACTACCACCACATTACTACTATTACACACTACTACTACTACTGCACACTACTATCACACTACTACTATTACACACTACTACTACTACTGCACATTACCACCACACTACTACTATTACACACTACTACTACTACTACTACTACTACTGCACACTATACCACCACACTACTACTATTGCACACTACTGCTACTACTACTGCACACTATACCACCACACTACAGCATATCCACTGCAAAACATTACTAACTCTTGGTATTGACTAACCTGAGGTGAGTGGGACCCCATCAGCTAACCAGGTGAGGGTGGAAGGGGGGCGTGCTTCCCCTGCCACACACTGCAACGCCAGAGAACCCCCCTTCTCCACCACCACACGTTCCCCCTCACTCCTCCCCTCCACCACCACACTCCTCGGTGGTACTGTTGGAAAAGGGAGAGAGAAAACACAGGTTGGGACGCTAAGTGCAGAGTGAAGAGAAACTTAGAGGAGCACTGTAACAGGAGAGAAAATAGATGGGGACGTTCAATGAGGAGTGGTGAGGTGCTGAGAGAGGCGAGGGAGAAAATAAGACTTTTGGAAATTTCGATTTTTTTTATTACTTTTTCATAATTCTGTAGGACCGATAAATCTAAGATGATAATGAAAGTAGCCAAAAGATACGACAACTATGAATTTCACTTTTCCCACATACAGTAAAATTAGGTTAGATTATTATCATGTTGTCGGAAACAGACGAATGCACTGACCTAGAACGGTGATGTTGGCTGTAGCCCAGATGGCGGGACTGTTGGGTCCTGGTCCAACCTGACACTGATACTCACCAGCCTCTGTGGTAGTGACGCCCGTAACCAACAAATGGTGTTGACCCACAGACTCACTGCCCAGGTAACTGAACCGAGGATAACCTGGAACTGCACGGTCGAAACCTGAAGAAGATAATAATTGTAACAATAATTAACTATTTACTTACACTAATAGATCGAAACCTGAAGAAGATAATAATTATAACAATAATTAACTAATGACTTATACTGATAGACTTCGTGTAAACAACATATTCATAAATCTAGAAAATTTACATTATGGACCAAACGAAAAAGAAAAGAAAAACTAGAGTTCGCGAACCTATGATTTTTATTGTAGCATATATTCTTTTAATGGTGAAGTACATAGAAAGTGCACTTGGAACATTGTACGTTGCTAAACTCTTGACCGCTAATTTTTATATAATATAATATATGAATCTAGGAAAGCAGTCTTGGACAATCTTATATACAGACATTATTCATTGTTAGGGGCATTTTTTATAATTGTATGTCACTTTACTCACCAATTAATTTCCAAGGTCCTTACATAGAGGGTATAACGATAGAGGTAACAGTACCGTTGTGAAGTAGTAAAGACTGATTAGCGGGACATAGTGAAACGCGGCTAGCCCGGACCATAGAGTTTTATGAAAAACTATAGCATGCTGCTCGGCCATGCACTGCTGGAGGCCGCTACTTTGTTCGCTGTTAATTAGTGTGTGATGTAATTAAGAAGTAAGTCAATCTCTTATGCCTTTCTTTATTTAGCTAACATAATTTCAAAACAAATCTGACAAAAAGAAAATAATTAGAAAATGCTTCTGAATACACAACATTAACTGTTTCTCATTGAAGTTCCAGGATGAAGGGATTCTTTTCTAGTGCAATTCTGGAGCATCTAACATTGATCTGACCGTGTGAGAGGCATCAGAATGAGGCAGGGAACTCAGAAATTGACCTTGGGCCTTGTTAATATTCATGGCAAAGCTGGAGGTATTTGGATCCGAAGAGGGATTATGTGTCTCATGTGTTTTAACAAGCCAGCATGTATAATTATGAAGTGGATGGATTTGTCACCGAGAATTTCTTAATCAAATCATCTTTACCTTTTAATAGTTTCTTAATTACTCATTGAAAATTACGACTGAATTTCTCGGTCGGGTCATGTTGAGTTCATCATACGTGTTAGAGTCACTGAGGTGGTCTTGCATCTTGTCCTTGTAATCCCCTGTGTCCAATATTACTATGACATTACTTTCGTCAGCCTTAGTCATATGCACCGAGTCATCTTTCTTATGTTTATCAATTGCTTTTATAAATATAAGTGGGATCGAGAGTACTCCGCGAACTATATATTATTTAGTTGTAAAGAAATTCCCGCCAGACTAGCTAGAATGTTTCCGGCAGGTGGGTTGGGGTGAGGTGTCATGTTTGGAAGACAGCTGCCATGAAGGGGGAAGGTCGTACAGTGTTGGTAAATCTGGAGTAACTGATTCCTTCAAACTATTCCAAGCAACAGACCATCTTTATTTCTTTTAAATCTGGTCCGTCCTGTTTCCTGAAATACTTTGGAGGAATCAAGGCATATCCAGTATATCAAAAGTCTACTGTCCCCTCAAGTCATTTTCAGAGCTGACAACCGTACCCAAATGTGATGTGACATGGCCATCAATGAACAAATATATCCAGAAATCCCCCAAAATAGCCAGAAATGTCTAGAAATCACTACTTATGAAAACACACTAATTATCTCGTTGCAGGACGCCTATATTGACTTCACTCAATTTACAGTGTTTCTCTATATGTGTGAACGACTTGGAGGCTGGGGGTGAACTCCTGCCTAGCCCTCCTGGTCGTCACTCCTCACCTTCCTTCAGTGTTGTTTCCCTCAAACCCCTGATTTCGCAAATGATTGAACTAGTTTGCTACACACTTACATATACCATCATCACACACACTCACAGACACTTTCACGTATATACAACCACCAATCACTTGTATATTACATTACAGAACATTAAATTTCAGAACATCATATTACGTACATTACATTGAGTTATAAGTACATTACAAAATTACAAAACTACATTATAAAAAAAAAATCCTATTGCTACCGTTGGATACAGCATTAATAAAAGTTACTCCAAGAAGCTTTGAAACGAGTAAAACCTTGTATTGTTCAAGGGCGACTTCAATAGCTGCCTCTTTCGACCTCGGAGGTTGTCTTGTTCAAGGGGGACCACAATATCTGCCTCCAGCCAACTCGGAGGTTGATTCTGATCTCATCGGTACCTACTAAAGTGATTAAACCAACCAATTTGAACAACTTTATACTTCATAAATAAAGTAGAATTCTGCCTCCATCACCTTCAAAGAGTGTCTGTGGCCTCAAAAACCTCCCCAGGTCAAGCACCACTACACCCATTGGTCTCACCCCAGTCCCTCTGTTGGTGTGGCATGTTATAGATAAACATACATAGAAAGGTCCTATAATTATATTGATTTTGATTTTGTTGACGATGAATGAAGTTGGTGGGTGAAAACATAGGAAACAAAACTGACGCGGGAAGAAACTCATTATGAAAAAATACAAGATATAAGAGAGAATTAACAAAACAACAAGAAATAAGAAAGAATTACCAAAACAACAAGAAATAAAAGAGAATTAACAAAACAACAAGAAATAAGAAAGAATTACCAAAACAACAAGAAATAAAAGAGAATTAACAAAACAACAAGAAATAAGAGAGAATTAACAAAACAACAAGAAATAAAAGAGAATTACCAAAACAACAAGAAATAAAAGAGAATTAACAAAACAACAAGAAATAAAAGAGAATTAACAAAACAACAAGAAATAAGAAAGAATTAACAAAACAACAAAAAATAAGAGAATTAACAAAACAACAAGAAATAAAAGAGAATTAACAAAACAACAGGAAGAAAGAGAGAATTAACAAAACAACAAGAAATAAGAAAGAATTAACAAAACAACAAGAAATAAGAAAGAATTAACAAAACAACAAGAAATAAGAGAGAATTAACAAAACAACAAGAAATAAAGAAAGAATTAACAAAACAACAAGAAAGTGCCAATAAACAATGACGGGAAGCACACAAGGCATAGGGAAGAAATAGTAGGAAAGCTGAAGGTAAAACACAAGAAGGAAAATCTCATTAGCAGCGACGGGGGAAAAACAGTAAAAAGCGCAAGAACAAGCTGGCAATGTAAGTTCCCAGAAGAACAAGAGAGAGGCTGAATGAGATATTATACAGAAACAGGGAGAAGGGTTAAGTGTTTGAGGGGAGGGATGGAGATGGTAAAGGGGGAAAAGGAGACTACGTACGTGAAGGTTGAGTGGGGAAGGAAAGAATGAGTTTGAAGATGGAAGATGGAAGATGAGATGAAGATGGACTGGAATGAGGACAGATTGAAGAAAAGAGGAAATGGAAAGGAAGGTAAAAGAAAGTCGAGATGGAAAGGAAGGTAAAAGAAAGTCAGAATGGAATATTAGAGAAGGGTTTAGTAGTGGAAGGAAATGGTATAGACGGGTGCGAATGAAAGGAGGACAAGGTTAGGATATATATATATGTAAAGTGGAAATGAGATGGCAGCTGGAGGAGAGAGGTGAAGATGACAAGAGAATGGGAG
Source organism: Petrolisthes cinctipes (assembly GCA_033782935.1). Classification (NCBI taxonomy): domain Eukaryota; kingdom Metazoa; phylum Arthropoda; class Malacostraca; order Decapoda; family Porcellanidae; genus Petrolisthes; species Petrolisthes cinctipes. Next base: position 19,209 of record JAWQEG010008593.1, read on the forward strand.
AAAGAGCCCGGAGTCTGGAGGGAGGGAGAGGAGGGAGGGAGGGAGGGAGAGGAGTAAGGGTCGAGTGAGGTGCAATCTGCTGCATGTGTGTGGCCCAAGTTACGATAAGACAACCACCACTACCACCATTATGCAACAACAACCACCACTACCACCATTATGCAACAACCACCACCACTACCACTATTATGCAACAACAACCACCACTACCACCATTATGCAACAACCACCACCACTACCACCATTATGCAACAACCCCCCCTATTACTACCACCATTATGTACAACAACCACCACTACCACCATTATGCAACAACAACCCCTATTACTACCACCATTATGCAACAACAACCCCTATTACTACCACCATTATGTACAACAACCACCAATACCACCATTATGCAACAACAGCCACCACTACCACCATTATGTACAACAACCACCACTACCACCATTATGCAACAACAACCCCTATTACTACCACCATTATGCAACAACAACCCCTATTACTACCACCATTATGCAACAACAACCCCTATTACTACCACCATTATGTACAACAACCACCAATACCACCATTATGCAACAACAGCCACCACTACCACCATTATGCAACTACAACCAACCAACACCACTACC